>JBBPJX010000001.1:0-72653 GCA_038088955.1 Neotropicomus parvogracilis
AACGACGCACCGCCAGATTCGATGGTCCCTTGTCAACGCATCTCTTCGTTCGTCTCTTTCTACGCCTGTGCCAGCCGTTCTCTGTCTTCCTTCCCTACCAAGTCTCTCCACGTCCGTCCGTTAGTCACACAAAGTCAACTCCGTCAGAGGCTTAAACCCAGAACAAAGGTTCGCTCTGAATCGCACGTCCCGCACGTCGACCTCATCCTCATTTTTTGCAGCGCGTGTTTCACACTTCTGCCGCACGTTTAGCGGGAGGCAAGAATCCATATCAAGTGCTAGGTATTGGCAAAGAGGCCTCCGCCGCCGAGATCAAAAAAACCTATTTTTCCGTACGCCTTTGTCCTCTTTCGTCGTCGTGGCTGTTTACCCAACCTTGACGATAGCTTGCACGAAAGTATCACCCTGATACAAATCCAGACAAGGATGCACAAGCAAAATTCGTCGAAATACAGGAAGCTTATGACGTTTGTTCCCATTCTCATAATCTGCCATGCGCCTCACCCTTTCTAGATCTTGAAAGATGATAAAAAGCGTGCTGCTTATGACCAGTATGGACCAGCTTCTCAACAGCCTGGCTTCGATCCCAACGCATTCGCTCGAAATCCATTCGGTGATGCAGCTGGTGGTTTTGCCGGGTTCCGCGACTTTGGTGCAGCTTTCGGTGGTGCACAAGGCGACTTGTTCTCCCAGCTTTTCGGCGGTGCCTTTGGCGGGCGTGCTCGTTCTGCTGGCTTTGCCCAAAGTTCTCGAGGCGCTGATATCGAAGCACGTGTCAACGTCACTTTTATGGATGCTTGCAAGGGTACCGTCCGCACCGTGAACATGAATGCAGTCTCGACCTGCTCGACATGTAGCGGTACCGGCCTAAAGCGGGGTGCTAAGCGTGCTACATGTAGTTCATGTCACGGTACCGGGACGCGGACGTTTGTTATAGACAGTGGATTCCAGATGGCAAGCACTTGTGGGACGTGTTTAGGAACAGGCACCACTGTCCCTCGCAGCAGTCAGTGCGACAGCTGTGGTGGTCAAGGGCACGTGAGAAGCAAGAAAACGGTCGACGTCGACATTCCACCAGGTAAGCAAGCAATCGAGCACCCCTTGGCCCTGTGCACGTGACGCTGATTTAACGCAGGCGTCGAGGATGGCATGACGATCCGTGTGCCAGGAGCTGGAGATGCCCCGTTGACGGGAAAAGGAGGTCACGGAGATCTCTTGGTTCGTGTCGGGGTAGCTCCCTCGAAGATCTTTCGAAGGCAGGGTGCGAATTTACATCACGACGCGCGGATACCTCTACATATCGCACTTCTGGGCGGCCGTGTGCGGATCCCGACGCTAGATGGTCATGTCGACGTGCGTGTTCCGAGCGGGACACAACATGGTGAAGAGATGGTCCTCAGAAACCATGGCGTTCCAGCAGTGTTCGGCGGAGAGAAAGGGGACTTGTTTGTGTCCTTTACCGTCCAGCTTCCGAGGTGAGAGATTTGCGCTGGTTCATATGCGTATATATGAAGAAGTGGCATAGGTCATTGACAGCACGACAACGTGAAATCCTAGAGCGATACGCAGACGACGTTGAGGGCCGCAACACGACACGGCGGAATACTACAGCACACGACAAGGACGATGCGGGATCGACAGCATCGGGATCGAGAAGCACAGAGGACGGAGGCTCAGACAACGGTAGGGGTCATTTCACTTATCCAGCCGCATCCCGCAAGGATGGCTGGTTGTCTCGTGCATGGAAAAGAATACGAGGACTCACTGGGCTTTAATTTATTCATGGATCACGGCACTGTCTCCGTCGCATCGCTCGCTTCTCGGTCGAACACGATAGAGGAACAGGGGGCCGGTGAAACGGCGGAAAGGGATGGAACATCGGACAGCGCGGAGAGAGAGACGAGGAAGAGGGTTGCGGTCTGACTAGAGGCTCATAGAAGCGTATGATATCTAGATCGCGAATGTTGCCATTCGTAGTAGTCACTGAACGCGTCCAACGTTTTGGCCGTGGACTTGAAGCTGCTCGCCGCGGGCCTCGACTTCAAGCTGGTACTTTGCGGTGCGTCCTCCTCTCCTCTCCCAAAACTCAATCGATCTATTCCAGCGCGGTAATCTCGCGTACTGATCACACTTTCACGCGCGACATCGCTCTCCTCCCCCCTAGGACACCCACAGATCTTGCTGCGTACGTTTCGTTTAATCTTTCGCCATATCCTCATCAGTCCATCCCGGTGGGTCATGCGGAAAAACACACATCGTCCGCAGACGGAAGCCACTCCCATCGTCCGTTTAAATGGAACGCCAGGATGTCCTGCGTCGCACCCTCTGACAATCTTCTCTCATGTCTCAGTGCCTCATCTCGCTTCCTTCAAATCGCTGTCCGTCGCTCCCGACCCCCAGCGCTCCATGCACAGAAGAATCTATAAGCACGACGTGCACCGTCGACTCCGTCTCCCTCGCATCCCATCATGACCTGTCGAAGCTCTCCACATCCCGTCTGCTTCTCGTGCATATGGGGTATCTTTTTGACTATTCGCCCGCGTCGATCGCACTTAGTAACAGTTTCAGAGCAGCATTGTCGCTGTTCCTCGCCACTACAGACTCCGTGTGTACCACGCCCGGAACGTGTGATTCGCCCCTCACGCTTACACAGGCCATCGTCTCTACGAGCCTGCCCACGATCACAAGTGAACTCTCAGCGTCTCAAAGCCAATATACCTGGGTCGGAGTCGCATACATGCTCACCCAGACGGCATGCCAGCCATTATACGGCAAGGCATCCGATCTCGTTGGACGGAAGGTCTGAATTCCTTTCCCATGTTACACAAGAGACTCTGACGGCCCCTTAGAGTATCCTGTACACGAGCATGGTGATCTTTGCCCTTGGCTCGTTACTCTGTGGCGCAGCAAAGGTAATTCAAAGCGACCTGTCTGTAGTATATGTTCCCTGATCGGATCGTCCCCCAAGTCCATTACGGGACTCATACTAGCTCGAGCTCTGGCTGGTGTCGGGGGCGGGGGAATAGTCAACGCAGTGTGGACCATCACTTCAGAAATAGTCGAACCAAAAAACAGACCCAAGTGGTCCCAGGCTCTCAGTGTTACATGGAGTTGTTCTGCTGTCGCAGGGCCTCTGCTTGGCGGATTATTCAGCTGTGAGTCATCTATCATACTTCTGAGCACGTGCCAATGCGCGTGTCCCCAGCAGCTGGTTCGTCCTCATCGAGCATGATCAGTTGGAGATGGGGCTGTAAGTTGCATATGGTTGTATGGCATCGCCACTCAGCGTCATTCCTTAAGTTTACATGAATCTTCCTGTCTGCACGCTTGCATTCATTTTTCTGGGACTATCCCTTCGAGACGTCACTATCCGTCGGGCCAACGGAGCTTCATGGCAAGCATTTGTTCAAAAATTCGATTTCCTTGGCTTGTACGTCATGATTTATTCTTGATTTCCACGAACTTACGGGGGATCTGCAGACTCCTCTTTATGGTTGGGACAGGGTTGTTGATTGTTGGTTTCAGCTTTGCCACGAGCAACGGTTGTAAGGCGACATCGTGACCTCAGACGTCCAAAGCTTCATTAACGCCACAGGGACTTCGCCCTCTACCCTTTTACTTATCATCACGGGACCCGTCGTCCTCACCATCGGCGGTTTCTACGAACTGCACACGGCTCGTGATGCCTTGTTCCCACTTGCAGCCTTTCGAAGTCCTACCATTGGTATAGGATCTCTAGTCGGTGACATCCATAAACTCACCGACTCTTCAGTCTGCGTCCTTGTTATCGCGTTCTTCCATAATCTAACATTTAACGCTGGGACTTTCTACCTTGCTCTATATCTCCAGGTGCGTTCGCCCACCGTCGATCAGGAAACGCTTTACTTCTATCCCCCGTCAGGCGGTGAATGGTTTGACGCCCCTGGAAGCTGGTATTCAGATGTTGCCGTACTCCCTCGGATCCTCGCTGGCATCTATGCCGACTGCATGGTTGATTTCGTATTGGCAGAACAAGACAGGCGATACGACCGGCCAAAAGTGGGTGATAGTGACTGGGCTTCTCGTTGCGACAGTAGGATTTGGCAGGTCCAATTGAATCATCATTTTGAGTTTTCTTTAATATCTGCTTCAGGGCTTCTCGCAACACTTGACGAGCATTCTCTGCGACTTTTGCAGTCCATCTTTCCTCTGATAGCTGGTATAGGTATTGGGATGTTGTTCCACGCCCCATACCAGATATTTGCAAAAGCGCTAGGATCGACTGATTTAGCAACAGGAACGAGCGCATTCTTTTTGGTGAGATTCACAGGTGCAACAATCGGATTGGTAAGGTTTGCTATACTTTGCTTTCATCAAATTTCACGTTTTTGGCCAAGGCTTCTGCTGGTCTGATATTCGACGGATCGTTGTCACGTTACATGCCGCTGGACTACCAAATTCGGGGATCGTCTTCATCAATTAACTGGACGTCGTTGAGTTTGATCGAGCCCCCGTCCCTGAGACAGGGGGTTCTAAGTGCTGTCTCGAAGGCTATCCAGGTATGTTGTTTCTCACCGATTTATTATATGCTCATGTTTCTATTAGGCAATTTGGATTGTATGCGCACCAGTTTTATGCGTGGCCACGTTGGTGGGTATATTAATCAAGAAGATCTATCGGGTTACTGACCATGAACCAACTACAAAGATTTCGTTTCTCGTCAAACGATTCCCCATAGAAGGGAGGGAGGACGACGTCCAGGAAAAGAAGGAACACGCAAGAGTCTCCGATTCGACAGAAGTCGCGACGCAGGCATAGAATTAATAGATTGCATGTGATACTCGGCATCGTTGTGCATGTAACTAGGGGAGATAGATATAGCGCTCATCACACATAAGACCATTCGGTTTGTCGAAGTATGATCAGTGACACGGCTTATTTTCAAAATCTCCCATACACATGTCAAAAGATGATTAAAACAAATTATCCCATGATGCAGCTGCATTGAACATCTAGAAAACTGATGGCACCTCAACTGTGCACCTCATGTGGTAGAACACGAGCTCTGTAATTCCGCGGTCAAACTTTCCAGTGGTTGAATTGACCTTCCGTCCCCTTTTGGACAAATGTTTTACGGATGGGATATGGGACAACGGAATATCCTGGCCAAATTTCAATCTGGAAGGACTTGCTGCCCCTAGGCTTTAAGACCCAGAGTCATTCGTCCACCAATCGATCCAATGCTAGGAAAGGCTTAGTGCAATGACACGTATGGGTGAGAACGTCGAGTGCTTCCATGTCACGTTAGAGCGCAGTTACATGACCATGTAGCCGTGAGATGGGTGGCAAGAACGCCTGCTGTTCGGAGAGCGAAAATTCGACTGACCCAAGGGACTGGGCTGAAGAGTTCCGCGGAGCACTGGGTGGTATGTTTGCAACGACACCCCTCAGCAAGGCAAACCTTACCAGGAGCAAAAGTTAAACATTTTTGCCACAGTGAAGCCGCCGAAGAAGGCAGGTTTCATGGCAGAGGGCACGTAACACTAACTTGTGATTCGTAATGGCTATACTATAGTTCGTTCGGATGAATTCATTTCGAGGACAGGGCCATCGTCTTCGCCGACCGATCGATGTATCCTTGAGCCCCCAGATCGCCACTAGTCTTCAAGATAGAGCCTTGTCGCGCGATGAACGGGGCATGTGTGCAAGGCTTGCAGCCCCGATATGCGGAAATTCGTGTTTGCTCCGAGTCACAATGACAGAAAGCTTCTTGCCAGGCCACCGCGGACTTGGACGTAAGTCTGTTGCCCTTATTACCTGGAGATGCTTGCATGTCGAGATATCTATTGGCTATTGGGCGCACCGAAGCGAAACCATACACTGACACTTGAAGCTGGTCACATTGCAAATTGGAAGCGACCAGGATTGGCAGGATCGACGAAGCTGTCGAACGGCGTGTTGTTGGCATGGCAGGACACACCCCTCGACCGCAGTGACGGTGGCGGGTTTGTCATCAGCCTCCTCTTCCTGGCAGATCTGTGAGGTCGAATTAATTAAGTGAAATCCAGAAGTGGAATACACTGGCAGTATACCCAAATTGCGCAACCCCTGCACGCTAGTCGAAAGGGCGAAGGTATCGTTGTACTTGCGACTTGATAGTTTGAAACTCGCAACACATCTGCCACTTGAACATTGAGCATTAAATATTAAATCCCGAGATCCAAAGGATTCAATCAAAAGTGACAGCGTGTGACCCGAATTTACGTCGGGTCAAAATTGGCACTTTATCATGTTCTTAATTCAGGCCGATAAAATTCTGCAAAAACGCACAGTAGCTAGTGTAGTGCGGTACAAGAAATGTTGAAATGTTGCGGGAAAAATCCCAATATTTCTTACGTATGCGTGTGATACCGCGGCAAGTACGGCCACCGCTACGACGACACCAGTTCGAGAAAGGTGTGCGCGCCCAATTCTACAGCAACGGCTTTGACAACTCGGCGTATGCATCACGAAGACGACGACGACATCACACGCACAGCGAATTTCACGGCGCAAGACGCCGACACCGCGACACAGACAACGACCGCGATGACGCACGACACAACGTCGGCGAAGGCGCATCACCACAAGGTTAACAATGCGGCGCGACGTCAACGCGAGCACGGGGCCCCACCATCACTGCAACGGTGACGACGACACAGCGCCAACGATGTGTCTATGGGGACACAACGGCGACGCCGCAACGACACCGCGACTCGACGTCGATGCAGGCATGGGGTTGGCCCAAAGCATCCATCGTCATTGTTGAACCAATCGATATATATGGGGTGTAGAGAACCGAGACGAAGCCGAAGGAACAAACGAAGCATGCAGGTTCGCATAAGACCTGGACGTCAAGACTGTTAGCTGAATCGACAACCAGGGTGCTGATTACAGGAAATCAAGAAACGAGCAGAAAACGCAACTAATCAGGGAAGTGGGATGAGACCAAGAAAGGAGAAAAATCGAGGACGGAAAAAGGAAGGGGCGTGGTGGAAGGTAAAAGGTCACGGAAGAAGACATCGTGGAAGGGCTCGTCAATGTCCAGACTTCGAAATCATCAGCCACAAGTCTGAAACGGCGAGGGAGGAGAAAGAGACGAACCTTTACAGCTTCCCGATGATAAGAACACCACTGCGCCAATAACCAACCAATAGGTAAACGAGCGGCAAGAAAGCAAACGAGTCTCATACAGAGAAGGAGCATGGAGACGGGAGAGCAAAAGGCCGAGGATGTTGCTCGCGTTTAGAAGGAGGTGGGGTTGAAGTCAGCGTACGATGCCATTTCGCTCCTACCGGGCAGGTAGGACATAAGTAACGTGCAAAGTCCCGTCTTTGGGCGTGCCAGAATGAAGGGTGCCGACCATACGACCTTGGCCATCGAGGACGAGGTGAATATGTAAAATGAACAAAAACGCACTCAAGGAGGCGACGTTGTCCTTGAACTAGGCGCTGAACTTTGTTGGATCAGCGACGAACGTGCCAGTGTACTTGCAATCCTGGAGGTCGACGAAGATCTTCGGATCCCAATGGACATAGCCGATGTTGCGGTACTCAATATCGTCTTATTGTCCGTTAGCTTCCTTGTAGAACTTTCGAGTGTCGATATCCTTGACCCGCTTAGCCACCAGGACCTTCACATACTCTTCTGCCTCTTTCGGGTCCTCGCTCTTCGCCTTCGCCTTCAACTCGATAATCCCTGGCCAAGCGGTCAGCGCCAATAGCGTGGCCACCGATGTAGTCCTTGACCTCCTTGAGAGCCTGCTGGAAGCGACGGAGTCGAACAGACTGGGCGCCCGGCGCCAGATTGTACACGGATATCACGAGCAAGCGATGATTGGGCGGACGGAACTTGACGGGTGAAAATATAATCACGTGGTTTTGACTTTGGTGCTCAGCGGCGCGCGGGTGTCATGTCTACCGATTGCTGGTCGTGTGCTCTTTCTCTCCGTACCACCACCATCATGGACCGCGCTGCAATCCTCACAGAAGCCTTGCCCGCATCATTCCACCGTGATTCTCAGGCCCACCAGCCGGGAGCTAGAGTATTTTATAATATCGATCACGAGGAATCCCGAGACTTGGTTAGCACTTGCTCGGTTCAGAGTAACTCGACATTCAAGGTAGACACTGTCAACGGGCTTCGTCATGTGGATATTAAACTGGATCCAAGGTGGGCCCTTCCTCTTTGTAACGCCCTTATCTGCCTCCAAGTCTCGTTTCGTGGACGATATCGACGGTACAGACATCTGTGACGGTCTGGTGTCCTTGCTTTGTTTTTGCAACATTGCTCATGCTATGATTACTCTCGTAGGAATTACCAGTCATCCTCGTTTACTACACGACTTGTGTCGCTAATGGTCGCACTACGTGTTCCTGCTTGGGGTCCCGCTCAGCACCTAGATTCCACCCGGGTTTCGATTCGCAAGGCATCCGGATCTCTGACAAACGCTGTTTATTTTGTCTCTTATCCGCCTTCACCATCTATTCCTACGATCTTACTGCGTATTTACGGTTCTTCGTCTGGCTCGCTGATTTCACGATCTCACGAGCTTCATACTCTCCACGTTCTCTCTTCGCGCTACCGCATCGGACCACGTATCTATGGCACATTTTCTAATGGTCGTGTCGAGGAATACTTCGACTCTGTAACACTGGGTCCCTCTGATCTTCGAGATGAAAAGATTAGTCGCTGGATTGGTGTCAGGATGGCTGAACTCCACTCAGTGGAGATCACTGCAGTCGAAGGACCTCTAGCGGTCAAGAATCTGGAAGGCAAGAGTTGGGATATAGGGGTCAAAAAGAACGTCAAAACGTGGCTTCCGGTAGCCCGGGAGGTCCTCGCTCATCCAAATGTGGATGAGACTGATCGCCTGGTTCTCAATCTTGACGTTTTTGTTGAGTCCTGGATGCGCTATCTGCGCTGGGTGTCTCAAGTGGAAAAGGTAGAAGGTGCCAGTCGGCGTGTCTTTGCTCACAATGATACTCAATACGGCAACCTCTTGAGACTCACCAGAAAGCTAACAGAAGAGATCCCAGAGCACCGCCAGGTGAGCGTCTACCCCACTGCGTCTACCGGGTGATTGACGCCTCGTTCAAGCTCGTCGTCGTCGACTTTGAGTATGCCTCGCCCAACCCTTCTGCTTTTGATATCGCCAACCATTTTCACGAGTGGACTGCCGATTATCAATCCCCTATGCCTCATCTACTCGACCTCTCGCGTTATCCAACAGCTCAGCAGCGGCGCAATTTCTATCACGCCTACTTCTCACACTCCCACACGCTACCGGAAACAACCGCAACTGAAGCGCGCTTAGCAAAATTGGACCGGCAAGTCAGTGTCTGGAGCCCTGCGTCGCACGGAATGTGGGCGATCTGGGGTATTGTTCAGGCAAAGGATGACATGGACAGGGGTCGTGCAGGAACGGAGGCAGAATTTGATTACTTGGGCTATGCAAAGTATCGCATGGAGAGGTTCTTTCACGAAATGGCGGTACTCGGTGTATAAAGACGGATTTTGTTCATACATCTCTCGGTCGTACTTTTCCCACAAGCGACCGGAATGGATCAGCAAAGAGAGATAATTTCAACAAAGGTAGGGGACGACGCAACATGAACGGACATGAAGAACGTGGATATCATAACAGGGTCAAGTCAAGAAGTGTTGTGAGATAGAGTCGAAGCAACAAATCGCGGCCGATAATCAGAGAGAAGGTCAGTTGATCGCCGTGTAAGTAGCGATCGGCAAGGAAAAAGAGTAGGGGATGAAAATTGTCCGACCTTCACGCCCGCACCGACCGTCCATAGTACAACGTCGAGAAATTACATCCAACCCTCCGTGAGCCTCCCACTCCCGACGGTCAGTTCAGAAGTTGACCAAGGAGCATCGCTGTTTGATTCCGAAGAGTGGTTGTACGTTGGTGCGCTGGTCAAGTTGCTGCTGCGGGTAACATTACCCCAATTGCTGGCACTGCCTGAACGGACGTGCTTGCTTCGTGGCATGGCATTGTTGGCGGGCGCAAGTTCATTCGCCATTGCGAACGACGACGTTTGATTCGGGGCTGATGGTGTTGAGGGAGAGGCAAAATCGAGATCGACATCGGTTCCATTGAAGGAATGACGAGCACTAGGAGTGTTCGACGAAGCCTTGTTCAAACGCTGCATGGAGAGAATATGAGCTGTATGTAGTCGAATATGATCGTCGACCGCACCTGATTATAACCCACAATGTCCAACCGGCTTGCATTATGCCTCCCAAGATCAGGACCGGCTGTCAGCGGAACGGGAGATTTCATCGAGGTCTGCTCGGGGTGCGAGAGCATCAAAGCGTTGCTTGCGAATGTTGGGTAAGCGGATTTGTTTTGCTTGGTAATGTTATTCAATGCAGACGTATCCACGCGAAGAGATCCTGTAGGTGGACGGCCATTGAACAATCCACCAGTAGGAGGTGAGACTTCCACCGGCGTGGCTTCGTTCTTCCGCTGTATGCGTTCCAACAATGAAATTGAGGATTCATTAGGATCGCTGTTTGATCGCTCGCGGCCGGGAACGCTCGCGGAAGGGGGGGGGGCTCCGTTGGCCCCAGGTGCGACACCCGAGACAGGAAGCTCTGTATGTATGAAGCAGCATCGCTTTCCGTACGGACAGGCCCCAGAAACCCAGAAAGTCTACGGACAATATAAGCATGGTGGTCCTAATATTATCAACGATTTCACGTACCCTGCAAATTTCAGTCTTGTACTGAAGGAACAACCGATTAACGATGGAAACGCTCCAAGACCCGAAAAAAAAATACCTTGGGGTGTCGAGCCACTGCACGAAGCTCATCCTCTCCATGAGCAAACTGGCATTTAGTGCCGTACCGGCAAGATCCTTTCTCTTCCCAAGACCTGCAGAGCTCCGTTTTGTATAATCCCAATTTGCGGTTGTTTGCGCTGGGCCCGCTGCCAGTCTGCGAACCTGTATTAGAGCCACCAGTGTTCGTGATCCCGATCGTTTGGTTCGGTAAAGCCCCGTACGGTCCTGTAAATTGAGTTTGTAGGCGGTTCACGGCTGCCGCGACATCTGGGGGGTATCCGTCAGGGGTGGTGTAGAACTGATTAGCATACAGCCCTATGGGCGCTGGCGCTACGGAGGGAGGGTATATACTATGGGCCGTTGGAGCAAAAGCTTGACTTCCCAAGAGAGCCAGAGCAGTAGCATCCCTGAGTGCAGAGGGATCGGACGCAGAGTGTTGATGAGTGGCCCGGAATGCGTTGTGCTGTTGCTGGACCCGGGTAACTGCTGGATGATGGCCATCTACGTGGGGTAGGACCATGTCGTAAAGCTGTTGTGCGGTACCCAGAGAGAGGTGGGGGACATGGCCTGCCGTGTAGCCAAGACTAGTCGGGTTGGGGAGTAGAGACTGCGGGGGAAACCCGCGTTGCGGCTGGCGGTAGGAAGCAGGCGAGATCCCATCGGCTGGTCGACCTTGTACAAAGTGTTGAGAGGCCCCGGGAATGCCCTGTGTAGGGGGAAAAAAGGATCGCGGTCCTGCCGCATAATCAGCTTCTACTTCAGCCGCCAGAGGCCCTGGTACGGCACGATAGCCATATTGTTGCTGGCCACGGCTGAAGGCGCCATTACTAGCCAACGAAGGATAGGTCGGTTGATCGGACGAAAAGGGTTTATCGCCTGTGCCAAGGAGGTCACGATAGTGGGAAGAGGCCCACTGGTGAGGGGGGAGAGCGCTATCTCCTGGTTGAATCGTTCCCGAAGCTTCCTCGCCTACATGCTTGAGACGGCGCAAATCAGCTGACGACAATCCCCCACTGAACGAGTGTGGGCGCTCCTTCGCTTCACTGCCAGCTGCAACCTTGAGGTGGGGAGGTCCTCGAAGTGTGTGACTGGCTGAAGATAACACAGACTCGTGTGAGCCCAAGGTATCCGTGGAGGATACCCGAGAATGAGAAGGCGAAAGCTGATGATCCGAACCCTGTGGCGAGGAATCGATGCTGGCTACGGAAGCTGTTTCCAGGGGGCTGGCCTCGTTGTACTGCACGACGGCTCCAACGGGGAGCTTGGATTGAGGGGGAGTCTTCATAGGGCCACGGACGTCGTCTGCGAGGTCCGTGACTGAACTGAGTTTCAGTCTGGCAATGTCCTGGGCGAGATCCCACTCCGAAGCCGCGCCAGCATCGATTAGCTGGCCAGTCTCATTGAATCGCCAGCGGTGGTTGCCATTATTGGAGACGGTGAGATGACGTTCAGAACGATTGGATTCTGCCGGGAAACTCGAGTTCTCGGAGATGTTGGTACGAGGAGGCATGGGAGATGGCTTCTGAACCGCGAATAAAGATGTAGGCCGGAAGTTGGAATACAATTCTGTGAGAGAGTCTTGGGCTGCGGACGAATTCCAGTTTTTCTGGAAGGACGCTGGGTCAGCAAAGGTGGCACGAGGTATGCACGAGTACTTGCTTCTTGTACGATTTCGTTATTGAGCCGTTGTATTTCGCGCGGATGCGTCCAGGTAAGTGTGCCGGATGGTTGCGCACGGGCGTGGAAGGATATCGACGAAGCTGTTTCGCGTGCAGCGTACGAACTGTCCGTTGGTGCAGTAGTACTGAAGACCACCTTTTGCATTTAAATCTGGGTGGTCGATGGGGTTCGACGGCGGCGGAAAGGATAGACGAGAAGGACTCACCAGTAAATTAGATGGATGTGCGTCCAATGATGAATGCAGGGATAAAAAGGTGCTTGAATTGGTATGAGGCAATAATCAAGTGATGCTATGGATATAGGATACGATGCTGAGCTGCGTAATTGACAAGATAGATAGGGCCTTGGTCGACCTTTTGACCAGCTGAGGGGTGGAAGGACGAGCAGCAAAGATCTAGGAAGAAAGCACAAGATAGGTATAAAAAGATGAGCGGGAACGAGGCGTCAAGGGGTCGTGAGCACTCTGGTCGCGTGTTGTGGATCAGGATTCAGGCAGAGCCGCCGGGGTATGGAGAGGCTGATGGTGGTTGAGGGTTTTGTGGGTCTGATGGTAATGGAATGTGGTAAAGGGGAGGCTAGCAAAAACTGTGCAGGGTTTGATTGCAACGTGCCCTCGTCCAGGCGGCGTTTGTCAAACAATTACGCTTGGAGGACCCAACTTTGTGATCGTTGGAAGACGACGATATGGGCACGGTCGGGTGCTCGTCGTCGTCGACGCCGACCTGCAGAAATTGAGGAGAAAAACTGGGACGGAGGTCGTCCAGTTGGAAGAAAAGACGAGCGAGCACTGGTTTCGCTAGCCGTCTGGTGGTATCGTAACAGCCGGAGCGTCGGCTACCAATAATGGGTCGCGAGCCTTGCCACCATCAACTGCGTCGGCGCTGTCGTTATTCTCGCCATCCCGCCCACTCAGCATCGCTCGCGATCTCGTCCTCGACGACGATCAGCTCGCCCCCGACAATCTTAATCATCCTCGAGGCCGAGACAAGCCACGTCACACGGTCTCGCGGGTTGTTCTATCGTCACGCCATGTTGTGTTTCATCGTGCTGGCCCATCCAGCTCCTCCGAGTCTTCGACGAGGCAAGCACGCAGGCTTGTGTGTACGCCCACGTCTCAACCCGCGCGCTAACTCCAACGTACCTGCGACACGTGTACTCACACGGCACTCGAAATTCAACCGCAGCCGTTTCCCATTGGAGTATTAAAGTCGCTCTCGGCCCGTCTCCGAGGTGGTGTCGCGCTCGCACATCGCTGCTGTGCTCTCATTGAGTCCCACCCCCAAATTTTTACGTGGATGGAGGTCCGCCGTCGTGAACATGCCTGCCTTCCCGAATTGCTTCCGAAAATCGCGGACTTTGAATCCACCAAGGTCTTGCAACACGCCGTCTCGAGTCGAGGCTCGTCTGCGGTCGTCGTGGGACTCACCGCCCGAGAATTAGTCCTTTCTCCGTCGTACTGCCATCGGCTACCGTCTCTGCGAAGCGCCTAGAGGGAGCTCCTTGCTCGTGGAGAACAATACAAAAACCGATATCAACACGCTCGATCCCGAACATGTGGCTACCACGAGTTTTCGAATTTCAAGTCAGCCGTGGGCCGCGATAAACCCTTCTTTTTCGGCTGCAAGGGACACCCAGCGGTCAATCACAATCAATCCTTTTGCAGCAGACACGCGCTTGCATGACGGGAGGTCAAAGAAGATTACCTCGCTCGCCTATTACATGTAGCGTCAACAAAAAAGAACATCATAGGCGTCAAGTACGCGTATTATATATATATTAGGTGACAACCATTGGAGGTTACCCCATTATCAAATCAAGCATCTGTGGGTCAGAATCTTAAGTAGACTCGCTCATAACCAGGTGGCAAATCCTTACAGTACGATGTGCCAACCAACATCGTGGAAAGGCTCTGCAACTGATCTTCGTCAAATGACAATTGGTCTTTGTGCCATGTATCCTGGCCAAACATTATGTGATCTGTCCACCGAATCAGAAGAAATGACATACTTGGTGTGTCTGCATAGCAGTCATGCTATTTAGGTATCCGTTGAAAGTTAAAAAAAACCTGCGTACCTTCTTGAATTCCGAGGCGCAATGACGTATTGTCGTCGAGATTGGAGGGGGATCGGTCGCATGTCGAGCGAGCACTGAAGTTAAGCGGTCCGTTAGAGATGAATCACAGGGCGGTATGATGTCGGCGACAGAAGAAGTCCGACCTTCTGTAAGAGGAGGCATCCAAGGTTCGACTGAGTAGGGGAAACTCTCAACCAAGGCACAAAGCCCAAGGATAGCGGAATGTAGTTTCCTCATTGTTTCGCCGTAATTAGATGCAGATCGAGAGGGCAACTTGACTGTACGAGCCAAAGAGATGAATCGATTCTATCACGACACTGTCAGTTAGTTTTGGAATAGTTGTCACTTGTTGAATACCTTGAGCGGTACAATGTTCTGACGCTGCGAACAACGCACTATACCAGATAACGTCTTCGAGGTCATCTCGCGAACCTCTACGTTCTCATCTCCTAGACATTCAAGCAGTACATCCATGACCTTTGAGACCCCGCCGGGAGATATCATCAACAGATTACGATAGAAAAACATCACCAGTGCTGGTAATGTATGCAACCTGATGCGCCAGGACTTTAACAGTTCCGTCATGTCTCAACCGCAAGTTAGAACTGTTTCAAATACCTTGGAAAACTGTATTGCTTTTACCAACTTCTCCAACACAGCCTCTGCAAACGCAGCCGGCAGGTAAATCCCAGACATCACCTGCAAGATTGCACTGCTATATTTCTGTAACTCCGGGTTATCATTGAGCTCTGACATGTTGAGTATTTCGGGGCTGCCAACATGAGCGAAACGTGCAACAGTTCAAGGATGGTAAACGCACAGCAACTTCATAGCAGATGGGAATGCAAGGCATGCCTCGGGACCATGAAAGGCAACCCATAGCCATAACAACACTTCAGGAACAAGGTAAGTAACATCACGCCTGGTTGCACGCAACTTACTCGTGAGACCAACTTTGTCAAACTGGTTACGAATCAGATGAGGTCGATAAACCACTGCTGCACTTACCTGAGACTGAGACACTCGCGGAGGGGGAAAGCGCTGATCCTTCCACTCAGCAAGATGTTGTGTGATTTGCTGGAATCGATCGTCAAATACACTTTCTCTGCAACTTTGCTCAATATAGTCGGATGGAGGCATTGAACGTACTCACCGCGTACACAAGGGATCTAGAGTCTCGCTACAAGCAGTCAGAAGTGCAGCCACTGTTGGATACGACGGACGCCATTTATTCCTTGCGATGAAATAAAGAGCGCTTGCTATAATGTTACGAATCTATGCAGGTCCTCTAGTCAGTCAGGCACGAAGACGAAGCACACTAGATACCTCTGCATAATTTGAGTTTGCATTGTCAAAGAACAACGAAACGTATTTTTCCGACATCGGATTAAATCGAACGCCGATGGCATCCATTAATACGACGACAGTATCCAATGATTTTGTAACTGAGATGGTGTGAACAATGCAAGTAGAAAAGCGAGGGATATGCCGACATGCCTGCAAATGCGGAGTCTCCCTGGAAATCTAGCTGGAGAGACAGGATCCAATCTATCAGAGGCTTGTTTCGGCGAGGATCGCGGTCCTCCAGCACCGTCTTCGCATCAAGCAACTCAGCGTCTGGTATGAACAACAACGGTCAGAAACACTCACTTGAAGGAACGAGGTCCAATAGACCACAGTATCCGGCCGGGCTTGGGAGAGGATGTAGTCGAAGCGAGGGACGAACCACTCCCACAGGGCATCAAGGCTATGTTGGAACCAGTGCTTGGATCCTAAGACGCCTCAATATGTGCGAATACGAGTTGAAAGCAACACACCCCGAAGTAAGCCGGTCAGGATTTCAGCAGCCGCAGCCTGTTGGAATTTCTCCGTATTGGTGAGTAAGGGTTCTACTGTGTCGAGCAGGTCTTGCAGATTGCCACCTCTAAACATCTTGGCTACAGGTTCGTATGTGAATCGTCAGCTGCTCAATTTGTGTGAAAGACGGACCGATAGACTTGATGAATAAAACGTTTTCTGGACGCAAGTCGGAAGCGGTATTGTTGTCTGTTTCCTGGCTCCACAATGCAGCCAACTTTAAATAGTAGTCTTTACCAATGTACTCGCTTATGATGGCTAACGACTCGGACGATGATGCGTCCCACGTGGTAGGTTGTACAGAGTCGGGCATCGTGTATCCTCGGATGGTTGAGGCCCATGCCAAAAATCCAGTCTCAAATTTGTCAACAAAAGAATCGCTGGGAAAGCGTTAACAGCGCCAGTAAACTGCCAACTGTGCTTACTTGGGGCCCACTACAGGCTTGTGGAGGGACTTCGAGAACTGGATGTGATCGCCAATGGTAATGGCACGGGATAACGGGTTTTGCCATTGACAAAGCCAAAGTTCTTCATCATTCTTTGCGTAAGTCCTCATTTTAATGAAGAGAGATTCTTGCACGATCCCCCTAGGAACAATGATCAAACACAACATGTATTAAAAGGGTACGTAATCCTTACTGCTGTGCATTGGTACGGATCGATGGTTGGACACTTGTCGTTTGTTCCATCAAGAACTTCACCACGTTAGGCGGTGTCGCTGCGTCCCGTCTCATGAGCCCGAGAACGAAAGTGACGGCCACTTGGACATATCGCCACTGACGGATCGTTATCAACCGGCGATGTGACAATAGGCGAGGTACGAACATGAGTGGTAGGACGGGTAGCAATGTCAAGCACAGATTGTATCTAGGAAACGAAGGATCGATCAGTATGGCGAAATTTTGGTCTAGCTCACCTAAACCTACCGTGTGCTCGTGCTCTTTAAGTTGCTTCTGGACTCTCTTAGGGGCTACCGCCAAAGCCGTTCTCCGTAACTCGTTGTCAATATTCCGAGCGTCCAATTCCGCTTCAAGATCGCGGAGAGCGGCACTGACTCTAGGAGTGTCCGCAGAGTATACAGCTGTGCGGATAGTCTCTTCGTTGAGGTGAACGAGACAGTCGGAGGAATTCGTCGAAACCAACTTTTGGACCGAAGGCTGGTAATAACGAGCTGGTCAGCGGGCAAGGTGCGGCAAAAGTATCAAATCCGTACTTTTTCCTCGTATTGGCATTCCAGCAAAGAAAGCAAATACCGCCTTTGCAAACTCTGATCTGTAAAGCTAGGAGCTTAGGGACAGCAGATGTACGAGACACTTGATGTCTTACCAGCCATGATGTATGCAGCTTGACGAGGTAATTCAGTGAGGGGTGTAGTAGCGACAGATTAGCACACCCACTTGTCCCCTTATTTCCAAGCACGTAAAGGGCGCCTTTCATACGATCAGGGTTGTTCCCCTTGTTTAGAGAATCGAACATTGCTGGCAGTATGTATCTCGTGGATCGCACGTAGTACTGTCAGAGTTATAAGCATAGTACTAGCGCGGTGCGAAGCAACCAGCAACTTACGCCGCAGATGTTGTGTAGAACATTCTGCGCGAGACTGCAAGAGAAATCAGCGGTGATCCAGAAGGATCACTATCCACGTACCGCCGAACCCTAGTATATGGCGATAAACAAAGTGCTGACAGGTCATCCTTTAGCAATCGATCATCTAACTCCGAACGCCGACGATATAGAGCATGCATGTACAGGCGGCTAGAATGATAGAGTTGTGCTCGTTTAACCCAAACGACCCGTGCGTTGTCTTTTTGACGTGCAGACATTCGATTCATTCTGCAAAAGGAAATTAGCGCACGCCAGTAGGAGAAGAGAAAGACTGGGCGCACTCTCGAGACTGAGAAAAGTTTTTCTGCAAGCTTGTGAAGTCGCCTCTGCTCATTCCATAGTCAAGGAAGAAGGTATCGAGAGCTCTGACTACTGCAATCACAGCATCGATGTGATCCTCCTCACGTTGATCTTGGCGCAGCTTTTTTGCAGCAAGGTGTATGAGATTTCCGAATCGGGTCCGCAATTTCGCGACACGCTGGTAGCGTGGATCTTGGGGGTCCGTCAAAACTATTCCCGCTTGAACATTCAGTTGGTCGACAATCAATGCCTCCACGTCGACATCTGGATCGGAGCAGGAGTTGACGACCTCCTTGTAATCCTCCTTGTAAATCGTGGGCATGCCATTCCAGACGGCCTTTGAGAAAGCCAGATAGCTATCCTCATATATGTTACCGGAATTACAGCCAACGCATTCCGCAGCACCCACCGACAAAAGTCATTGCGGGCAACATTGTCCCATCTCTCGGAAGAGTTTACGAGGGCCTCAAGTTTGTCAAGTGTTGGAGAGGCAATGCGATCTAAGATTTGTAGCACAAAGTCAACCTCTTCCGCATTTGGAACTGAAGCATTTCAAGTAAATTTCTGGATACAAGCACAAACTGTCATCTTACCATGCCATTCAATTTTGACGTCTTTAGGTTCGACGAGATGGCCCCATTGCATGGTGTGTGCTCTGTTGAACTCTGAAGAAGGTAACCTACCATGTAGCGCCAACTGTAACAATACGGAAAGCCCTACCTGGGTCTATCCATTGATCACCGTTAACGAAATGGCTGTTGATAGGGTAGACTGTCGTTAATGTATGCAACACCCGTGACACCAAAGCTGCAGTCCCCGAGTACCCTCGCTCGCTCTTTGTCTTCTCGAGCAAGAGCGACAGGAGTCGAATAACTGTCTCTCTATGTTTTAGTAGCTGTGAAAATCTTGTCAGATGACCGATCTCATTGTTTCTATGCAACTTACGGCAAGACCACCGTACCCAAGACAACCTCTGAGGATGGTCATATCTGATATGGGGGTTGGGGCACTGAATACATGTCATGGGGATCGTAAGTTGATGCTCACTCCAGTGGAGCGTCGTGTCAGAAGACACGCTCTCATGGGTTGAGGTTGTCCGAATGCTCGACGCTCCGTGTTTTAGTTCTTCCTGGATCTGCAGGACACAGAAGGGCAAAAACTTGTCGATTGTTTGTTGAGGCTTTGCACGTGCAAGACATGCAACCAGGTGTCCAAATGCCCTCACGGCGTTTGACTTTACGTTCGTTGTGGCGTAATTATAAACTAAATTGAGAACGAGGTCGAAGAGCTGATCGGATAGATGGAGACAGATGATATCGGCCATGCTCTTTATAGATTTCAGAACTGCTTCCTCAGTCTTACCTCCTGTCGTCTTCTTCCGGCCACCCTCCTCTGGGAGATTCTCGTACAAGGCGAGAATGCGCCGAAAGAGAGACACCACCCAGTCTGCGACATTTAGTCTTCAGTGACCTCGATAAGAGATGGATCAAGTACCTGCGAAACCTGATGTGCTTTCGCGGACAAGAGCATGCTCTTCTTCCCTGTTCAAAGCGACATATGGGCTCGTCTCAACACCGTCCGGGAGTTGAGTTTCGTCATTGTCGAGTTCCATGAGATCTTCGCTAGGCGTGTCACCAGATAACGCAAACCCAGATTGGTGCATAGATATGTCACCAATCTTAACATGCTGAATCGCACTGACAATGAATGATGTTGCGCAGATAGTTTTGTTCGGATCATTCTGTATCAAGGGCGTTAGAGCTAAACCCAGGGTGTAAGGTGTAACAAACCAAGTCAATGCCTGGAACGCACAACTCGAGGAGCGGCAGAAGGTGTTTTTGCCCGGGGCGCCAGAGCTCCTCGGAAACTAAGGGGAGAGAGATACTAGAAAGTATCTTTAGAACTGCTGTAGTCCGGTGGGTTTCGTTGACAACCTCTAACCCTCCGTAGGCGCGTTCAAGCAACTCTGGCATAACCAACGTGGGCTCGAGTTGTGCCATCGCGCGTAGGGCTCCCTGAGTCATAGCAAGAGACACTGGGTCCTTTGAGAACATTGCAAGTAATGCAGGTGTCAGGAGGCTGGTAACGAACGCTCGACGAATCGCGGTCGTGAGTCGACGAGTCTTCATCACATCTATCAATACAGCACCACAGCACCACGTAGAACACTCACTACCGGCGTACGACAGGAGGGAAGATGTTCCTCAAACCAACGATCAGCAAACTCGGTCGTTAAACGTTGAAGAAAGTTCGTAAGCTGCATATACAGTCAGGAAAAGTGATGAATAAAGCATACGACATCCTCACCAACACCGTCCAATGACCATGGTTGGATGGATGGAAAAACGACTCCGTGCTCGTAATCAGGCGGTCTAAAGTGTCCATGGCTTTTGAACCTGCAAGATATGTCGTCTGTCCACTTTGGGAAGACGGTGTTACTGATGCAGAATCGCTGCGGAGAGGGCCATCAACGGCCATGGAGTACACGAACAGCTTTGCGAGAGCATCTGCATTAAGGCCATGTTTTAATCTGCACAAATAGCCCTCCAACCGTACTCACTTATGCGACTGATAGTTTTCTTGATTTTTGATCCCTGGCGGACTGACACTGCATCCGCCTGTGCGGAGGTCAAATTGGGGCTCTGTAACAAAGTTTAAAACCATGCGGAGAATGTCTGGTGCAACAATGCTTACTCTAGATTTCCCCACCGGAACATCTGGAAATGAGTGAGGGAAGAGCGAGACAAATCTTCATTGGGAACTTACACATGGATTCAAATCCCTTGCTGACCAGCAAATTCCATTCTTGCTCGGACCATATACCCACGTCCTTCCACTGTGCCCCACCTTCCTCACCGAAATCACCAGCCGTTCCTGCAACATGTTCTTCTGCCAAATTTCCAGCTAATTCGAGGAAACGGTCGTCCATCGAAAAGGAATTAAATGCCTCCCAAAGTTTAAAGACGACAGGCAGGTAGATGTGTGGATGAGATGGAGGAAGGAATGAAGTCAGAACGGGAACAAGGGTTAGGATCGTCTACACAGGTTCAGCAGCTGTATGCGACACGCAGACGGAGCTCACGTTTGGAGTAGTCATTGGCAAGAAAGTGTTGAGCATGTCAGGTATGTCGTCAGCCGCGAAGTACGGTTTGCAAACTTCCGCGACGTAGAGCAAGATGTTATTCAAGTTACGGCTAGAGAGGATGTTAACAGAACAAAGGACCAAGATTGCGGATGTCGCATACTTAGTCTGGTCAAGACGCTTCTTCGGAAAAATTTCCTTGTAAAGGACTTGCCAAAGGGGCCACCATTGAAGTTGTAGATCCTTTGATTCAAGCTTGCGCTTTCCAGTCTTACCGAGGAGGCGAGAGATCATATCTGCCCAACTTCGAATAACACGGACGTCCAAACCGGGGATCAGACATAACTCATAGTAAAACCTGACGAGCCTGGCGCGAGTAGAGGTCGTCATTGGGTAGCGCAACTGCAGCCAACTGGGCGAGATAAGATATTGGATGATGAGAGAAGAGGCTATTTACCACTGTAGCATTGCGTCCCATGACGTGAGGACAGTCCAATTTTTGGACTCGGCACATATAAGGAGCCTTCCTATAATATGCTCCAGCTTCTCTTGCATTTCCTGCAGAGACTCGCACTTGTAGGGCAGAGCATCGAGATAGACAGCAAGGTTGGCTCTTTCTTTGTCATAGGAAGATTGGTCTGGGGAAAGCGATGAAATCTCTTCAGCAGGTGAATCAAGGACATCGATATCATCCTCGTCCATTTCCACGCCTTGAATAGACAAGTTACCGGAGCCTATGTCGGCGATGATGCTGGGAAGGGATGGATCGAGGGCGGCCATTGAGATGGGTTAAGATGAAAGCAAGCGAAAAATCGGAGGAAAGGGGACGAGACGTACGACAGAAGAGAAGCGTTCTACTAGTTATATATGTGTATGGAAGCTGACGCGTTCTTGGATTGTACGCGCGTACACGCTTATCTCTCGTACTTGACTTGGTAGGTGAAGACGCGAACCACAGGTGCACGTGACCTCCCACCTTCTCATCATGTCGTATTTCTTCGCCTGCGCTCGAGGGCGCCCAGCTCAGCCCCGCACCTGGTCAAAACCAGTCCTATACGGTGTCGCCTCTCTGCTTTCCGCAGCATTCGCGTTCCAGCATGCGACTACTCCCGTCCACCTTGATGCACCCCTTAACAGCAGGCAGGACGTGGTAGGTAAGCTTCACGACATGCCCATCGTCATTCACCTCAGCCATTTTAGTCGACCCCGCTACCTCCGTCGAGTTTCCGAAAGAGCTTCGGGTCCCTTCCAGGTTTCCGCAACCTCCCCATTCCCTCCTGGGGGTCGGTGTCCGCACAGTCTCTTTTCTTGGCCTTAATGTCTATTCCGTCGGGTTCTATGCTGACCTCACAGCCCCGAAACTCAAAGTTTGTTCCTACGCTGGTGTCAGGAACTCAATATTGTACTCACCCAGGAGGATGCTGTAGCAGATCCCTATCAATGCCACACCCGAGGAGAAAATCAAGCATATAGTTCGGAACACTTCATGCATCCTTCGCATTGGTGAGATTGTTCCGAGTCTATTCCAAAGTTTGTCTACATACTCATGCCCATAGTACCGACACGCAACACCTCGTACACACACCTGCGTGATGGTTTTATGCGTGCTTTGACGACACGCCTTCAACTTGCCAGGTCCCGTGGAGACCTTTCCGCGGAAACAGAGACTGCCGTACAGTCTCCTCTCCGCAGACTCAAGTCGATCTTTCCAGCTACCAAGCTTTCAAAGGGTAACCCCCTCGATGTACATCTCACTGCACCGACTGGTGACCCGTCCCGCCCGAGAAATCTGGTGTTTGCAGACTTGGGTGCTGTTGAGAGCGACTGGGTCGCTGAGGAGTTCGTATTAGCATACTTTGAAGGAGAGGGAATTAGCCCTTCGGTGAGCACTACCCCCTATCAGCCAGATAGGGTCTGCTAAATGCCCAAGTCTAGATGAAAAAGGCGACGGTAGAGAGGTTGCGCAACATTGGAAACTAGATTAATTATGACACTTTTTGCGCTGCGGCGAGTACCAGATCTACGAGAGCATCTTCGTGTAATAGATGAACTCGTTGGAATGTTATCATCCCGTTTAGCTCAGTTGGTAGAGCGCGTCACTAGTAGCAATGACGAGGTCAGTCGTTCGAGTCGGCTAATGGGAATTTTTTCTCTCTACAAGCTGGAGTACATTTTCCTACACCCGAATTATACGCAGCGAATATTTGAACCCAAAGCGAGTCTGCAGTAAAACGCTGATGTTTGCAATCTCGTTTGCACACTTATCGCGGCCGCTCTGTTGTGTGCATTCCCTGTCCAGGTCCGCGCGCTCGCCCTCTATTCGTTGGTTCACCTCCAGAACTCAAACAAGCGGTCAAAGCACCTCGTCTCCTTTGCTCACTTCCGCCCTCGACCAGAAGCAGAGAACGTCTCGTTCCAGTAGAGAGGACTCCGTTGGGCCATTCCAACTTGGCATCTCACTGGGGGCCCTGAAGCGCGGGGAGAAGGCGAAGAGGTGGTCAGAGCTGAGCGTTGGCGGCAAAGGTGGGTTGCTACCCTTTCCAATACCTTACGCTCCCCGTGTGGCTGATGGTAGTTGTACTTCAGCATTGCGCACAACGCAGCGTACTACTAACCTAACTGTGATACTGCTTGGTGCTGGACTGTCCGCTGTGCTCGTCTACGCACTTACTTCAGAACTTTTTTCAAAGAACTCGCCCACCGTCCTTTATAATGACGCCTGCGAACGCATTAAATCCTCCCCCCGAGTAAGTTCTCCACTCTCGACGAAGAATTAATCCTCGATTAATCCGGCGGTAGGTTGCCAAGTACCTCCATGCACCACTCGCTTTCCACAACAATCCGCCCTCTTCTGTGCGCCCGCGCCACCGACACCGACATGTAGCATCACAGATAGCTGTCGACTCCTCCGGCCGGGAACACATGCTACTGACCTTTTACGTTCAAGGCTCCTCTTCGGCTTCACTCCCTACGGAAGACCAGAAAGCTAGCCAATGTGCCCGTTATTTCGAAACGTTGACCTCCTTGACTCTCAAGGACGTTAAGGAGAAAATGTATCCTTTTGTCGACTCTGCGAGGAGCGCTTTCAAGTACCTCAGAGGGGACAGCATTCCCTTTGCGATCCCACCATCGGCAACGGCCAAAGAGAAGAGTACAGGGCAGGAAAGATCTGAGGAATACTCCTGGTGGGGTCTCGCTGGTCTCTTTTCTGGACTCCGCAGGTTACACGATGAAGCCGGTCATGGCGCTGATATTGCTTGGATGGAGGGGGAGGTACATGCAGATCTCGTGAGGGTGCGTCGAAGATTTTTTGTTAACTCCGCCACGGATGCAGACTGAGCAAAATGGAGCGTCGTATGAGTACTCGCCGCTCTGCATTCCGTGCACCATTCCTGGACTCGTCTAAGTCCGATGGGGTGCCAGGGCAATACATGCTGACAGTGTGATATAACAGAACGATGAAGGATACTTCGTGCCTCGGTACCTCCTTATAGACATACCGAGTGCGCATCTTATTTGCTTTCATAAGAGATTCGGCTTGACTCGTTGACAGACTCGGAAAGTCGTAACCCAATCAGGGTATTTGTCGAGCGGACACCAGACGTTCGCGAAAACGAGCCTATCGTGCGGTTTCATTCATCTTGAATACACGCGTTTTGCGTCGTTTGCCTACATTAAGGGCTAAAGGACATTGGAACACGATCACCATGTTTCCGTGCGCTGATGCAACCGTGATGCATATCGTCACAATGAAACCCTGTATGTTTCGGTCGCGGTGTGAATGAGGGAAATGCCAAAACATTGTTCGTGGGCGTGAGCGATGAGGTACATTGAATGTCTGGAAGGACATGCGCTATTCTCCGAAAAGCCTCTGCACACGCTTCAAGACGGAGTCCTTCTCAGGGTCTGTGGGAGTATGTTGTGAATGAGAGGCACATGTAACCAGCAGTTGAAACGAGAAGTGCCTACCGTATGGATGGTCCTTGGATGGGATTTCAAGGAGAGTAGGGAAAGCCTGCTGGTATCGATCGACCGTCGGCCTGATTTTTTCCGCAATCTGGATTAATTAAATGGATCTCATGAGTACTGGCCGACACGAAGAGCATCGCAGACGGACATGCTGGTTGATGAGTAGGATCGCTACATCCTTGCGTTCCGTGAATTCTTGAAACACTGCCTCGATGGTTGATATCTGGGTCTCTGAGAACGATTAGAATGGAAAGGGGTTGGGCACGATTTGCGCGGGCAAACGCACTAGGATCAACAACAAGGAAGTTCTTCTTCTGATGCTCGTTGATGTGGCCGACGCCGGCGAGCAAAAGACCTGTAATGGAGTCCTGTACGGACTTCGAGCGGGCTGTCGCGACGACGGGTGAACTACGTACTTCGTCGCCAATGACAGCGATCAGCGTCCTGTCCTTGAAGGATGTGTGTGCTGCCATGGCGAACCGGAGCCACGAACGGCAACAGCCAAGTTGCGGTGGGCGGAGACATCGTCAGTGTCGCTCCCAATAACCACGAACATGGACATCTTCAACCGTGGCCCGTCCATCCCTGAAGACACGCTACTGTATGTTCTCTACCCCCCTCCTCCGCTCGCAGATAACGCCTCTTGCGCGTCTCTCGCGGCGTGCATAGCCGATCTCGTGCCAGCACTCCTCCCCGAATTTCTCTGGCACCGCGACCCCTTTCAGCTCAAGATTGCCCCAGATCCAGACACCCCCCACGGCAGGGAGAAAAACATTCTAGAGGGCCGCATGCGCGTTGGCGACGCCGTCGATGACGAGTGGTGTGTCGTCTGGATCCTCAGAGAGATCTCAAGGCGGTGGGACCTCGCCGTTAGGTCTGTGTGTGCACTTTTCCCATATTTCTCCACGCTCAATTGATCTACGCTAGTGTATCCGATTCGGATGGCGAGTTCTTGCTCATTGAGGCGGCTGAGTCCCTGCCCCGTTGGGTGAATCCCTCGAACGCGATCAACAGAGTGCGCACCCTTCCTCCATAGACGGTGAGAACCATCAACTAAGCGACCCCTTTCACTCTTACACTACAGGTGTGGATTTATAGTGGCCGCTTGCATCTCATCCCCGTCTCGCACGTTTCTCCCTCCAGTAAGTTGAGGAAGCATCCCCACACTTCTCGGGAGAAGGAACACGGAAGCGATGGCCACTTTACTGCCGACCAAAAGGATGAATGTATTGCCACCGAAGATGCGCTTTCTCTAGTGCGCGACCCATCGATTGACACCCTCGCTCCCATAGCGGTCGAAGATATCATATGGCAGAGAATTTCTGGTTATCCAGGTGCTGCGCGTAGCCACGTGCACATGACCATGGCCTACCTTCCTATCGACATCGCTCGTGTCCTTACCGTCGACCAGGCACTGGTTCAAAAACCCATCGAGACATTCTACACTCGCGATGCGATCCAACTTCGCGTGAGTGGGGTACTACTTTGGTTGAATGTCTTGACAGAGGATCGTAGGCTGCACACAAAATGGCGCGTTTTCCGCCACATCCAAACGTCCTATGCAAAATCAAAATGACCCGAGCTGCTTATGCTCAGTTATTGGGCCAAAAGTTCTACCCGCCGAAGATTTTCGGTAGCTTCAAGGAGAGGGAAGGTACGACCTCCTGGCGCTGGCGGGACGTTGGCATGAAATTGGTCAGTTACCCAACTTGGCAGATTTATTAGATCGCTCGTACCGACTTTTCAGGCTTGTGGATTTGAGATGTTGTTTCAGGAGTCTAAAAATCGTGCAGACGTTGTGAAACCAACCACGCATACACTCAGCTCCTCCGTAAGCGCCTTTTAAACTGGTCATTTATTTCCGGGTTTATCAGTTATTCATCTTGCCTACTGTCAGGCCGAAGCACGCAAAGATGCCCTTCGCCTTTCACCAGACTATAAAGCATACCTGACACGTCTCGTTGCTATCGGTTACTTTTGTGGTGAAATCGAGGGCTCACTGGCGTGGAAAAAGCTCGAGAATAGGGCGGCTGATATTTACGTTGAGGTTCGACGCGAAGAGTAGGTTCACAGCGTTGCATGAAATCCTCGATTGATCAAGCCGCTTTGGCAGCGACACATCAAGACCGTCATTTGCAGCCTTGTTCAATGCCGCACTCTGCCGTGCTCCTGATGTGCTTTCGGATGCGGATTTACTGCAAACGGAGGATTCTGATGAGTGGATGAATGTTGACGCCAAGGATTTCGACGAAGTGCTTGAGCGCGCCATGCGCGCAGGTGGTTCGTCCAAAGGGATGCACTCTATTGAAGCGAGCACTGAGAGTGATGAGGAAGACAGGGCCGCGAAGGAACAGACGGACAAACTCCGTGATTTCGCTGTTAAAGTGGAAAATTTTGTGGAAGGAAAGGGTGATTTAGAGGGCGTACGTTTTGAAGAGTACGCCTTTGCTATTTCTACGCAAGACTTTGCATTTACCGTTCCCGTCTATGCGTTTAGTGAAGCGTTCTCCGAAGAAGCTGATACGGATAGTGACGACGACGAAGATATGGATGTGTCTAGTGACGAGAAATCCTCTGGCTCCGATGGCAGTGAGTCTGATGCAGAAAATCACAAAGCAAGAGAGGCGGCTCGCCAAGAAGCGATGGATAACCTCGTTCCTGCCCTCCCAGCTTCCGAGTACGGTCAAATGCCCGCTTCCTTCAATACGCAGCGTGTGGCCAAAGCTACCATTCTGACCGAGCAAGTTGAAACTGGACTCTGTAAAGCTGATGCCGTCTCCAATGGTGCTGCTCTCGGAGAACATAGCACTCCAGTGCACATGCGCCAGATCCGGCCTCCCCTTCTGCCGCGTGACAAATACGAAGGGGTTGATTCAGATGACGAATCCTCTTCGTCAGACCCATTAGCGGGTGGTGGTGACGAAGATGTGGAGTCAGAGGAAGACAGACCTCAGGTAGTTGGCGAGATCGAGGTGGATATGGATGAAGAGGAGGCAGAGTTTCTCGAGTTTTCCCGCCAAGCTTTGGGTATATCTGATGAAATGTGGGATGACATAATTAAAGAGCGACAAGGGCGAGGAGGTATGTTTTCCGGGACATGCGATACGTGAAGGGACGACTAACTCGTTTCAAGCGTTCGTACCAGCCAGCGTGATGCCTCCGAGGAAGGCGACGGCGGTACCAAAGACAACGTCCGCTCGACCCCACTTGTCGGTGCCAGGCATCCGTCCAAACGCAAACCCCAACCTTGACTCCTTCGAAGCGGTTATGCAAGCCATGGACGTGGAGTTGTCGCGATTACGACAATCGGCTGCCGGGCCAGAGGAGCTCCCATTAACAACGAAAATGGATAAAGGGAAAGCACGCGCCGCCCAAGCAGATGTCGAGGCCGACATGGATATCGAGGCTGCCATGCAGGCTGAACTCGAAGGCTTATTGGAGCAAGATGATACTGGAAACTCGGATGAGGAGGGTGAGGAACCGACCATGGATTACAACCTTGTCAAGAATTTTCTGGAGAGCTTCAAGAGTCAATCAGGTCTACCTGGGCCAGTAGGCAACCTTGCGGGAAGATTGCAGCCAGGTTGGGCCCTGCCCAGGGACGAAACGTGAACAATCGGGTGGATGTGCTAATACCAGTAGGTACAGTACATAGCCCGAGTCGGTAGTACCCCTTTAAACGGAACGGCCATGATACACGCAGTCTTGATCTGTCAGTCGTTTTTTCGCACTCGTTCTCACTGTCTGATCGACACCGAAAATCTCAGTCAACACGTCGGGTATTCCAAGGCTGACCAAGTTCTATACGCCACTCCATCAGTCGCCTCAGACGGTCATCCAAAAGATATTCTCCCTCATCTCCGTTCGTCCAGCCGGCTTGTGCAACTTCCTGGATGCACCCGAACTTGAAGCATTCCTCGGACCCAAGGATGACTCGGACGAGCGTTGGCGGGTTGTATACAGGAATTACGCCACCCTGTACTTTGTGTTCGTCGTTGACGGCGCCGAGAGCGAACTGGGGATACTAGACCTGATTCAGGTGAGCGGAGGGCCTCGTTCAGTGCTTGCCATGCAATGGTGCCAAAACGCCAACCAAGGTCTTTGTGGAGGCGCTGGACCGCGCCTTTGAGAACGTTTGTGAGCTCGATCTGGTGTTCCATTTCGACGAGGTAGGCCTCCACGGGTAGCAGGGGTACTGCACGCTAAGTCGACGGGATGAATCAAGGTCCATCATATCCTTACGGAGATCATCCAGGGCGGCCTCGTCCTCGAAACGAACGTGGAGGAGATTAGCAGCTCGGGTACGTGTTCACCATGCTTTTTATTTGGTCACGGTCGTGGGGCGGAAGACTTGCATCG
The DNA here is from genome assembly GCA_038088955.1 of Neotropicomus parvogracilis. Classification (NCBI taxonomy): domain Eukaryota; kingdom Fungi; phylum Basidiomycota; class Agaricomycetes; order Boletales; family Boletaceae; genus Neotropicomus; species Neotropicomus parvogracilis. The sequence goes on from JBBPJX010000001.1 coordinate 29,740, forward strand.
TTCACTCATCACTGGATATCGTCTCAAAGTACTGACGTGACATGTAGCAAAGACAGCATCCAAGGCAAGAAAGGACTCGTTCGTGTCGGCAAATCCTCTCGTCTTGAGTGCTGGCGTAGGAGGTGCGCGGAACGGGCCATTGCCGACACCGCTGGGGTGGTTGACAGACAAGCTAACGGGGGTAAGCGGTCGATAATAGCACCAAATGTGCGCGACGATGCTACCGTATATCTGGTACCATACGGACGTCCGCAGCGGGACATGTAGAGAGGCTACTACTATCGGCCAATGGCATGACAGGAGAGTGCAGCCATGTCGCTGGTAGGAAGATTGACCTAGAACTCAGGTCACCAAGACTGATGTACCTGCGACGTGCGTCAGCAGAATCCTCGGTGTGACAGAAGGGACGTGCGTTTCTTCTTCTTTTTGCCAGCGCCGGCAGGGCCTTTGATGGGTGCAAACTCTTGCGGACTGGGGGCGGCGGAGGGTGCCTTTGGGGTCGGCGGTCTTTCCGATGAAGAAGTAGGTGTCTGCGCAGGTTGGGCAGATACAGAGACGAGGATAGACGCAGAGTGATCGGGGGAGAGAGAACGAGATGAGGATATGCTTGAATGCATCGCGGTTGTCCTCATGGCATACATCATGAGCGAATTGTTTTGGTGTTTCTTAGGACCATGGGGCTTGTGCTTTTCAAGGGTATCGATAGGCGGGTCGTCGGTGCGCGATACATCAAGGTCAGGCTTCTTTGGGGGTGCGTCTGGCAGAGACGAGTCGATTATGGGCCAGACGAAGCCAGAACGGGGGGTATAATCGGGACGATGCCTTCGGAGAAGGTCGAGGGAGGACTGGAGGGCGTTCAATGAGGTGAGCTGGACAGGGTGAGTGAGCAAGAGAGAGGAGAAGAAAGGAGGGAAGTACCAGTCTGTTTGAGAGGAGGGTGTAGACGTCGGGGGATTGGTAGATGCGGTTGTTGATGATGAAATAGGCAGCAAGGGGCCTGACTGGGGGAGGGGGGATGGGAGCGGGAAGAAGAGGGAAGAGCAAGGGCGGACCTTGGTCTGGGGAGAGACGCTCGCGCTTGTGTATGATGAAGAGGGAGGGCGGGGAGGCATGTGCGAGGGCAAACTCGATGCCGGTGAAACGTCTGTGGATGGGTGAGCGGGAGGAGGACAAGTGAGGAGGTGTACCGTGTACTTGAGCTCTTCAGCCTCGTTCAGGATGGGGTTGCCGGTGTGCATCGTCTGCATGCGAAGGACCTGGTTGTTGCTCTGCTTGTCGTAGAACATTGACGTCGCAAAGTAGTCAAACACGTTCTCCGTCGAGAGTGGGCCGTGGGCCTGTATCCATTCGTGCCAGATGAAGAACCGGTGCGAGTAGTCGTCGCCCGGGTGGAGATCCTTGTCGTCCATGTCGTTCGTTGTCGAGCGCAATCGCACCGCGTGCACTGGACACTACCATCGCACGCTACATTTGTAGACGCCGAAAGCTACATGGTACGCGTTAAGCTGAAATCACTGTCATGCTGAATCGAATGCTCGCTAATCGTACATAAATACGACGGGAAACGTTTGGTTTCATCAGAATGCTACCATCTCCGTCAAACCCTCCATCTCCCGCTCGTAACAGCGATGCTGACTGATCTGATAGGCAAAGTTGGAGACGAATCCCTTCGAATCTGCTTCAAACTTGGGGGGGTCAGCAATCATTGAAGAGGCTCTGTATCGCCCCGTGGAAACCACTCCATACGACGACACCACCACTTCCTCGCCTCCACCCGGTGTAAAGAGATCAACTTTGGGCAACTGCAGGACGTGGCGCAAAAACTCTACGGCTGGAAAATAGAATAAAATCAGATTCGTCATTCGCACTGTCAAAGACGCCCGCACCTTCACCGACAGCAGCAATAGGTTTGCAGTGTCCAAACGTCTCCCTAACCCAGTGAATCACGCGACCGTTCCCTGCAAGAGCCTTGGCATGATCTGCACCGGATGGAATGTAGACGGCATCGAATAGAGTTGATCGTTGTCCCTCAAAGTAATGGTCTGCAAAGACTCCGGATCCGGCCAGACCTTGGCTTGCCATCGGTTGAATATGCCCACGCCGAGGTCCAATGACGTAGCATATAGCCTTGGAACTGGTCAAGGCTGCGCGAACCGCTTGCATCTCGATCTCATTAAAACCATCAGCGACCAGGATCGCAATACGACGGGAGATAATAGTCGGTCCTTTAGGCATGAAGTCTTTCTGTGATAAGCCCTTTCCTTTCCTTCCGTGATTGGGACGGTTCGGTTGGCTTGGGACATCGCCACCTACTTTGCCAGCCACGGACTTCGCGAGCTCGAAATCGATGTTACTGAGAACATTGATATAAGATTTGTAAACCGCGTCATCATCGCAGTGGCTCAGTTCGAATGAGATGGCATTAGTGAGATGAATTTTCTCATAAGGAGCGAGAGAGTTAAAGAAAAGCTGGGCGTGATTGAAGTGCTCTTGAAATTTTTTTCCACGCGCACGTTGTTTAACACCCTCCAGATGTTGCTCATACCTGAAAGGGTATCAGCGATATTACGATGATTTGCGAGCAAAACCCACTCCACATAACTTTTCTCTGCGGCGACGGGCATCCCAATGCCTTTGCGGTTAGGCCAATAATTGATGCTACTCTTGACTATCCGATGGCGTGCTTGACCGTCCCGATTATGATTCAAAATCGGACAGACGGGACGGTTGATGGGGAGCTGGAATTTGGTCGATCTCATTTGGCGAAAGGCAACTGCAACAACGCACTTCTTGAAAGTTGATACCAAGTCGTGTTATTTGCGTATCAAAGTATGAGAAATTGCGACCTTGCAACAAAGGGTCGTCGCTGAATCCAATGCCTGGAACAACGTGGCTAGTACAGAAGGCGACTTGCTCAGTTTCAGTGAAGAATTCGTCGACAACGCGGTTCAACACCAATTCGCCGATCTCCTCCAGGGGAACCAATTCTTCCGGCCACACCTTTGTCGCATCCAGGATATCGAAATCGAAATCATGCTCGCGGTCTTGAGGAATAGTTTGAATAGCAAACTTCCACTTTGGATACGTCCCATGGTCGATGGCCTCGTTTAGGTCCTTGCGGTGAAAATCAGGATCCTGTCCAGAGATCTTGAGCGCTTCATCCCAAAGAAGACTGTGAACACCGAGTTCGGGGATGAAATGGAATTTGACGAAATGTCGTTCCCCTTTGTCGTTCAGAAGAGTATACGTATTGACACCAAAACCTTGCATCATGCGAAAGGAACGCGGAATGCCGCGGTCAGACATAACCCACATTACCATATGAGCCGCTACTAGAAAATCAATAGGATGACAGCCCAATCTATGCGCAAGACTTGCACTCGGGCTGGAGACCGACAAAGTCCCAAAAATTATTGTGAGAGGTCTGGCCAGTGGGGACTTCGTTATGGGGTTCGGGCTTGACGGCGTGAACAAAGTCGGGGAACTTGATGGCATCCTGGATGAAAAATACGGGAATGTCATTCCCGACGATGTCCCAGTTACCCTCTGCCGTGTAAAATTTGACTGCAAATCCTCGAACGTCGCGGACCGTATCCTACACAGGAACACGTGGATGAGTGCGAGAAAAGCAAATTGCAGCACACATACGGCACTTCCCCTTGGGCCTTGGACCGTGCTGAAGCGAACAAACACGGGGGTTGTGCGCGACGGGTCCGCCAGCACGGGTGCGTAGGTGTATTTTGAAGCACGGTCGCCATATGCCTTGAAATATCCGTGAGCTGCAGCGCCGCGAGCATGCACAACACGTTCAGGGATGCGTTCGTGGTCAAAGCGATGAATCTTCTCGCGGCCAATCTGATCCTCGAGCAGCATGGGACCGTTGTATTTACCAGGGTCAGTGCCGATCACCCTGAGCCTGATCATATCAAAGGTGAGTTAGCCAACACGCAGCGGCCAACTTGGATGCGACGCACCAGTTGTCTGTGTCGGAGACTTTTACGCCATGATCTGTGGTCAAGTCGTTCGAACCGTCGCGCGTCACGGGCTCTTGGACGTCACGCTGCAGGTCTGCGGCCTTGTCTGTCGGCGTGGCAGAGGCGAGCGTTTTACTTGCAGATCCCAGGAGGGAAGCCATGGCAAGCGAGAGGAAAGAGACGCTCGAGTTTAAGTACGGCCGTCGAGTCGCATGCCCCTATTGCACCCAATAATGACGACAAGCATGGACTCGGATGAACTTGAAATGGCCCCTAAGGATGAACTAGGAGACAAGATATATTAGCGATATACATTACACGCAACTACGAAACATAGTCCGCAAAAACAGCGTCCCGAACGAATCGAATCGAATGATATAGAAACTACCGAGGTATGCTTGGATAGACATACTGCCAGAAAATCCTCGCCAAGGCACTGTACGGCAAAGAGCTCGAGACCACGCTCATCACCACGCTCGTGGTGCAACACGAACAAAACGATGTGCAACACAACGATAAAAAGATAGCGTAGAATGAACGATGCGTCGTCTTGGCGCGTAGTAGACGAATCAACCATCAACTACGACGAAGCGATTGGCGAATTTGTTCGCCCAATCTGCGGGGTTGATGAGAAATACGGTTGCGGCAGTCAAATACGATAAGCTCACGCATAGAAGAGTCAGAATCGCGGGGGGAAAGGCCCTTACTTGACATCGGCACAATTGCATTGAGTAGCGGTGCCAACCCAACCCTTGCCACAGTTGTCGCACCAGCCTCTTGGACCATTGTCGACGCCGATGGCCTTCGTGGCCGCAGAAGGGGGTGAAGAGACTGACTCGTCACGGTGGATGCTGACCAAGTGACGACCTAGATCATGTTTGCGGCTGAAGGAGCGACCGCATGAACGGTGGGGGCAAACGTGTGGTTTGAGACGGTTGGGGTCGTGAGTTGCCATGTGAGTTTTTAAATTGTAAGCTCGAGCAAATGCTGTTGGGATCATTATGAGCAAAGGGCGCAACGACGACACGAGTGAACCGACCTCGCGGACATGTTGGACACTGGTATTTTTTGCGGGGGTCTTCCTTGGACTGATCTTCCACACCGCGGACCGACCTTGCTTGCGGTACAGGAGACGCGCTGGTGGAGAGCTGGGCAATGTTGGAGGGGGACACGGTGTCAGCGCCGATGAATCCGAGGCCGTAAAAGTCGGCGGTCGTGGATTTGGGAACGGGGGGGATGCGAGTAGCACCACCGTAGTCAGAAAAGCTTGTACGCTTGAAGGCGGGGTCCGCTGCTGGCACAGTGGGGACGCTGCGGGGACTGAGGGGAAGAGAGCTGAAAGCGCTGGGATCGACGGTCATGGGGAGATTGGTATTGCCTTGCACAGCACTACCGCCGTAGTCTGAGCAGGCGCTACCTCCGATGCGAGCCCTTTGAAAGTCCATTTCGAGGTCGAGGGGGAATGAGCAGTCGGTTGCAGAATAGGAAGACTCGGAGAAATTATAAAAGGACTCGGAGCGAGTAGAGAGTGTTTCGTATGCACTCTCGGAAGAGACGGTAATAGTCGAGGGAGGACCACACGTTGGGGTATCGGATCTCAAAAAGGAGTAGGCGTCGTTGGAGTCGACGGTAAGGAGCTGAAGCTGGACTTCGTTGAAGGCCGCGAGGCTAGAATCCAATTCAAGTTCGAAGAGATCGGGGTGGGGGGCGAGGATGTCAGATGGCGAGTGAAATGAAACAAAATCGAGGCCTTGTTGTTGCTTGGCGTATTCCGAGCCGTATGTATCAGCGGAGGAGAAAAAGGAGTCGTTGAGAGGATCAGACATGGCTTTGACTGGCGTGCTGCGGAATGCGACTCGTATACTTTCTGACTGGTTTTTGACTGGGAGAGACCGAGTTTCGCTGCTGCGGACCACGCAAGCCCCGTCGTATATATTCACTATTACATCAGCCGACCACACTGCCCCGTCGGCCCCGCCATGACTCATCATCACCACGTCAGCGCATCCCCCTCCTTCAGACCTCCCGTTCGCAACGCGGAGCGCGCCCAGCTGCCACAGTTCTGATCCCGTTTCATGTCCCCATGGCGGTGCGGTGTCGGTGAAATTAATCAATCGGATGCGAGGCTTTCTCCTGTCCCGCCGTTCAATTCGTAACATCCCGCCCGTGCCACAGTTTTGCGCCCACCACACGCCTCCCAACTTCCTTGACGGACGTGACACACAAAAAGTGTTGCCCGCCTAGCTCAATCGGATAGAGCGTCAGACTCTTACGACTAGGCGATCTGAAGGCTGCGAGTTCGACCCTCGCGGTGGGCTAGTATTTTTGTAACCGCTCCAGTCAGAGATGGTTAGGGATAACAATAATTAAGGCGTTCCGTCCGTGCAGGCAAAGTGCCTGTCGGTATCTAGGGGTGTATCCGGCATGGTGTGAACTAGTGCCTCACGGCTCATGAAATATCGTCAAGTCCATCAGCTCATACTCGAATGGCCAGCATTCTGTTTATCCGCGGAAGGTGCAGCAACTACACCAAAAGGGTATTGAATCCGCACCCCTACAAAGGTGGAAGTGGAAAATACACACCTAATCATGGAAGGTATGGTAGCCGCAAATAAGCAAGCGAACGCTGCCCAACTGAGGTATATTCCATTACCGTACGATACCTCGATTCCTGACAGGATGCCTTGAGCGAGTTGCATCGTGTTGACGCTTTCAGCTTTCTTGACTATCGCGGTCCAAATGGCCGCTCCGATCAGGATGAATAGTGCAGACAGAACGGACATCGTAGTTGAAAAGAGGAACAAGACTGTCCTCCGAAGCACCCCACTGTTCCATTGAAGGGTTAAGTGGTAACAACGATTCGGAAAATTGAGCAAAACGCACGTGAACAAGGAGAGCGCCGTGAGAATCGTGCCGAGCAACAAGAAGTAGTATGCGACATGGGAATTGGTCCCCAGATACGAGGAGTTGATGAATGTGGTATCAGCGAAAATGTAGGCCGTAAACTGTGAATAGTTGAGTAGCATGTCGGACGTGATGGCGGTATACGGTTGGAATCTGGCAGCGATGGTGTGGGTCGAGCATTGTCCAGCTGAACTGTTGACGTAGGCGCAGTAAGAGTAAAGACCGAACTCGTACTGTTGCCTGATACCAAATCCCTGCCCAAGGGGCGACGAAGAATTGGCTGTATACAGTCCCTGGATGGGATCATTGAATGCATGGGATAATGCCTCGCTTTGTTTCTGTTGGAGCACTTATGGTGTGCCAGGTATCGCAAGCACTTACCCATAACCCGAAACATTGACAATTGCCTGAACGATTGGTCAGACTGGAAGGGAATAGGAAATACGTTTAAAAGGTTACCATCGAGATTCCGTGTGGAACAGTGGAAGTATTGATTTGTCCTACCTAAGTAGACTCAATAAAACACGCACCCCACCCGCACCCACTAGGACCTACATGGACAAAGATCAATAACAAGAGTGCTGCGAAGCTGGAAAATAGTCAGACACGCGGGAAGAAAGACAGAAACTAATATCCTACGAAAGTAAGGAAGCCCCTGCGATACAATATTCCCCCTTCATGACGATGTCATGAAAGAAGAGCGATTAGATGAAGAAGAGGGAGACGCGACGATACGATGGATGTTGAAACGCAGAAGCCTCAAGGACATGTCGAGGGAGCCGAACATGCCGACGGCGTGTAACTTCGAGCTCCGAACGAATTAGTCTCGGGGACTTGACGGAACTGGCTTGTGAGCGTGCTTAAGTGATGCGGGCGTGCAGTAGCGTAAAACTTTGATTTGCCTCTTCCACCCACCTTCCGTCTTGTTAGGCTCCTACTTTCGTTTTTCCATGTCCAGGCGTGCGTCCACAAAGTCCCTTGTTCGGAGCCTGGTCCCTTCTGAACCCAGCACACCTGATCCTCATTCGCGAGACGACCACGACGACAACCCTGGTAGGAGTATCTCACCACAAGAGCGGATCAAGAGAGTCGCAGCAAGAACGATGGACCTTGGAAAGAGCCTCACCAGCCTCCCTCGCTCACCGACCTTGTCATTGCATTCCGAGTGCAAACGCACACACAGCCTAAAACGGATGGATGGAGGCAAGGAAGCGCAACCTTCACAGGATCTTGAAGGACAAGGTAATCTCTGAGGGAAAATGTTTAGGAATCTCAAGTTTGCTCAACCCCCCCCAAGGCTGTAATTGCTCACCGCGATCCGATGGATCACACATCATGGATCACGTACCTTCCCAGGATACTATTGCGGTCGTCCCGAATGACGATTCACCCTTCATTACACCTCCATCGCCGACCCTCTCACCCACACGACCCTTGTTGCAGTCCTTCAGAGATTTCGGTTCGGTGCGCGTGGCATTCCCCTGTACTCCCAACGTTTGTCTAACCAGGTGTCGTCGAATTTCAGATGCGCGCAGGGACTCAAACCCTCATTCAGGCTCTTCAGGCTCTTCCTTGGGTGGAAAATCCAGATGACGTCGACGAACCAATGTCTCGAATGGATCTCCAGACAGATTCTGATAGCGACGAGGAGCCAGTTGGTAAGCAATCCCTTGATCCATACAAGGGACTTGATGGAACCGAGGTTTGGTCCCAGGGACGCACATGGCCTCTTCTATCCATGCCATATATCGTCCCGTTGCGCGATCGAGACGGGAGGAAGTTTCACGTACTATTTCGGCAGGGAGATTATTTCCTGCGCAGAAAGAGCCTGATTCAAGTTCAACTTCTGATGATGACGTTGACCCCGACGACTTTGAGGCGACGACACCACGACCAGCCAGCTCTCAGGGATACTCGGAAGTGACACACGTACTAGCACCTTCGACCGCACAGCTTGGACCAGCGCTAAGAAGGAGGGCACCGAGTCGCGCAGGCAGTATGACAACAGTCAAGGTCACTCGGCGGACTCGTTTAGCGGAGAAATTGAAAGAAATATTCGATCTTGAAGCTATCAACGAAGTTCTGGCAGGTTTGTACTTTCATTTACTCTCGGTCCGAGTCTGAACGAATATCAGAAATGCCGTGTTGGCTTTTGCGCTCTGTTTGTAAGTCTAATTCCATCAAGCTGATAGTGTGATATTCTCAGTTGTGTCCAGTGTTACAGGGATACATGTATCTCACGAACTCTCATTTATGTTTCTTTGCTCACATGCCAAGTAGAGAGGTACTCCATCAACGAACTACAAGGAAATGTATACTCACGTGGATCTAGGACCAGATTCTCAAGTCAGGCAGTCTTAGCAAGAGAGCCACTCGAACAAAACGTTGGGTCAAGCACTGGTTTGTCCTCAAGAACGATACGTTGTCCTGGTACCAATCTTCATCGGTAACTTAGATGTTCGTTCCTGTGAAATTTGCTGATACAACCCAGGATCCTTATTTCCTCAACGGGATTGTCGACCTGCGTTATGCGATTTCCTGTGATCCCATTGGCGAAAAGGAGATTAGGCTACGTACGAATCAAAAAGGTCTGCTGTTGGCTGCCGACTCTATTCCAAGTAGAGAAGAATGGGTAAAGGCGATCCGCAAGGTCATTTTTAAAGCACAGAACATGGGGGATACTGTTAAGGTAAGTCACGATGCTCCAAGTAGTATTCACCTCTTACTCTTTTTAGATTGCCATACCATATTCCGTGATTCTTGATGTAGAGAAATCATCAGCCATCGAGTTCAGCGAAACGATTGAAGTCAAAGTATTCGACAAGGAGGAACATTATTCGATTGACTCGTACTTCTTTGCTTACTTTCACAACATACAACTCGCTTTGGAACAGATCCGGGAGGTTGTGCGAGCCAATAGATCGACTTCTGCCGCTTCGCCACACGCCCTGTTGGACACCACGACTGCCCGCCAATCTTTGGCAGTCCCCGGTATGGACCGCGCTCGTAGTCTCCCTTCACCGGACACCAAGACTAATTCGTCATTTCGGCTATCGTTCTTGCTCCGACCCCTTCAGGAATCATTCCCATCTACCTTGACGCGGATATACAATACTCCGGAACCTCCCGAGGGCGCTGAGGATTTTACCCACATATCAAAGCGTGGTGGTACATCTTTCGTACCCTTGACGACTTCGCCCTTGTCTCTGTCTTCCAGTAATGGCAACATTGCTGCTACACCCGTAAATGAACTGTCAGCCGATCCTTCATCACAAATCCATACCTATCCGCCACCAACGCCTACAGGAGATACGAACTCGGCGTCATCTTCAAGCAAAGGGCTAGCAGCAAATGCACCTTGGACTGTTGGAGTACCATCATGGCTAAAAGTTCCTCGCAAAGGAGTAAGCACTACCCTGAACAGCGTTGTGGCCTCTGCGTCCCCTGGGTCGCAAAGTGACGGAGGTGTGCGCGAGGTCTATGAATCGTCGACTTCTGGACAAGGCTCCGGAGCCTCCAGCGAGCTCGGCTACAGTGTGCTTGAGACATCCGAAGCAGCAGTCGATCAGGAGATGGCAGACAAATTCAAAGTTGCGTTTGCCTTCGACGACAAAGAAACGCTACTTGGGTGTAGGTGAATCGGTTCACCTTAGAGCATTGTCCTAATGGCACACAAAGACTTCTCAGGTTATTTATATCGACTTTTACCGATTTTCGGGCGTTTATATGTTTCTTCAAGTTATTTCTGTTTCAAGTCCACGGGACCCCTAAGCACGAAGACTAGAGTATGTGTTTGACACTCGCCCATGAAAGTACGCTCGTGACAGTGATTTGACAGATGATATTACCAATTCGTGACATCTTGACCGTGGAAATGACCAAGGCTACGCGCTTTGGTCACTATGGTCTTACCATCATAATCAAAGGCCATGAGGAACTTTTCTTCGAATTTGGCTTCGAGGACAGACGGCGTGCTTTCGTATCTATTTTAGAACGCCAGATAGAGGACACCAAGAAGCGACCAAATCCCAGTGAAGGTTCAACGTTGAGTCGAGGCAAGAGGGACGCTCTGATCTTGGAGGAGTTTGATCCACGGAACTCGTTCAGCGATGACAGTGATCCTGTCCCGTCATCTGAGGCGATGTCTGAATCCTTACCTGCCGTGATGTTTACGTCGGCTTCCTCGACCTTTTTGACGTTCAAGCCGAAAGAGTCCTTGCATTTTACGTTCCTTACTATCGGTTCAAGGGGTGACGTCCAACCTTACATTGCGCTTGCCAAAGGACTAATGGCGGATGGGCATCGAGCGAAAATTGCAACCCACGGGGAGTTCCAATCGTGGATTGAATCAGTGAGCATACGTCGTTCATAATTTACGCGATCTGACGGACGTTGAAGCACGGGATTGAGTTTGCTTGTGTCGGTGGTGATCCAGCGGAATTGATGCGTATTTGTGTTGAGAATGGCACGTTTACAGTTTCTTTTTGGAAAGAGGGGTTACTCAAGGTAAGTAAATCACAGCTCGTGTGGTGGCTCAGCTTGATTTGAAGCTTAGTTCCGTGGATGGCTTGATGATTTGCTCAAAACGTCCTGGGAAGCATGTCAGGGGACGGATGTGCTTGTGGAGAGTCCGAGTGCAATGGGAGGGTACCACATTGCTGAAGCCCTTAGAATTCCCTACTTCAGAGCGTTTACGATGACATGGACGCGGACGAGGTGAGGGACTGTGTTATCTTTTAGTTAGGTTCGACTTTGATCAAAATGAAGGGCGTACCCGCACGCATTCGCAGTGCCAGAGCACAAGGTATGGGTATCTCCACTCGGAAAATATGAAAGCCTGATGATTTGTTAGATGGGCGGTGGTTATAATTATATGGTACGAATTTTAATGGACCTATTTCAGTCGCGCTGAAGAGTCTCATACAAGACATACGTCATGTTCGACCAAGTATTTTGGCGTGCAATGGCTGGGCAAATTAACCGATGGCGCCGCAATGTATTACGCTTGGACAATACCAGCCTAGACCGTATGGAACCCCACAAGATTCCCTTTTTATATAATTTTAGTCCTACACTTGTTCCCCAACCCTTGGATTGGCCTGAATGGATCCGAGTCACTGGTAATTCGCTTGTTTCCCTGGTGCATCTTCTCTCTAATGTGGACCTAGGTTATTGGTTCCTCGACGATGCTGACGTCGCGGCGAAGAAATGGACTCCTCCACAGGACCTCCTTGATTTCATCGATTCTGCTCACCAAGCTGGCAGGAAAATAGTGTACATAGGTTTTGGCAGCATTGTGGTTCCTGATCCCAAAGCGATAACTCGCTGTGTCGTGGATGCGGTTGTGCAAAGTGGAGTTTATGCTATCCTCTCCAAGGGCTGGTCGGATCGACTGCATACGCAGCCAGCACAAGCATCTCAACCCGATGAACCATTTCCAAAGCAGATATTCAGCATTTCCTCAATTCCGCATGATTGGTTATTCAAACGCATCGACGCTGCTTGCCATCATGGAGGTGCTGGTACCACTGGGGCAAGTTTACGAGGTTTGTCTAATGCCCACCACTCACTGGCCAGCAGTTGAAGTCGATGCCCCCATAGCTGGAATCCCCACAATTATCAAGCCATTCTTTGGAGATCAATTTTTTTGGGCCGATCGTATCGAGGCACTTGGAATTGGCACTGGTGTCCGCAAGCTTACTGTGGACAGTTTGCGCGAAGCCTTTACTTCGGCGACCACAGACCAGAAGCAAATTGAACAAGCGAAGCTAGTCGGAGAAAAGATTCGATCTGTGAGCTGTTCGGATTTGGTATATGATTGAGCCTTACTTAAGATCTGCAGGAAAATGGTGTAGCTACCGCAATCGAGGCCATATACCGTGACCTGGAGTACGCCCGTTCTCTGATTAGACGCTCCCCAAACGGAGTCACAGACTTCATGGAGGGAGACAGTGTACCGAATGAAGAACAATCTTGTGATGCCTCCACGTCGAGTTTCGACTGTTCGAGCCCCCGGTCTCGCTACGATTCGTTTGGGTCACAGCGAGGAAGCGAGGATTGGAGCGTTATTTCCGACGCAGAAGATAAGCGGTCCTCTTTTTCATCCCGGAGGAGTAACGGTAAGATGGACCGTTCGGCGACACGGAACAGCCTTGCTGCTGCGGTGATGTCTGTTTTACCGGACTCGCTCACCTATCCCACCCACCGGCGTTCTATCTCTACATCCTCCGCACAGCCGTGAATATTTACACCACTCTCGTGTTTTTTTGGCCTTGCCATGTATGGTAAATCTGTTCTTATACCTAAGTTTTGTGTTTCCGTGACTATAGACATAATTCAAGGAAAGTCTCGATCATAGTGTGCTGCAAAGATCCTCTTACTAAATTGTCCAAAATTTTCCGTAGCGGAAACTTTTTGTTCGGTATTGGGTTGCATGAATAATGCAAAGGTTTCCCTCGAGACTCTTTCCTGCCCCCCGCCAATGTGAACACAGTGGGGGGTCGCCATCAGCCTATTCTCGGTCACGAGCTCGAGACATTCGCCAGTCTGAAACGCCAGACAATCCGCAGGTATAGATACCTTGATCAGCTCGCCGCCCCTTGTTCGGATATAAAGGCCAGACGTGGGCGAAGGTGAAGAAACCAATCTGGGTTCTTTATCACCTTCCTCCGGCTCGCGGAGGAACATGGCCTACGAGAGTGTACCACATGCACCAGGTTATAGCCAGTATAAAAAGGACAGCTTACGGAGCAGAGTCCGGTCAAGAGTGAATTATCGAGGTGAAATCCACACCAACTGTCGATAGGCTCATCCTCAAAAGCTCCCGTGGTTTCTAGTTTCGGGGGGAAATAGTGAAGCAATCTAGCTTTTGTCGTTTGGGAGGTTCCGATGAGGTTCGGTAAAGAAATCGACATATCTGTCAGATGCTTCGAGACTTTCGTGTATAGGCGACGTCAGCGGTGCGCAACGTTCAGTGGATGAAGGGGCAAACCGAAAGGTTGACAAGCTGCGGCCAAGTCACAACCGACTTTGAAGACAAACCTTAACAGGGATTCAGCACCTCGTCAGCTCTCAAAGATAATATAATACCTCCCCAGATTCTTGAACGCTTCTTCAAAACCCTCAACACCCATTTCCTCGGCGTCTGGCCCTGCAGCGTGTCAATAGACTGTGGTCTGTGGTAGTTACATTTGTCTACGTACATATGTTACTGCGATAGTATTCTGGGTATTGCTCCTTGAGCACGGGAGGGACATCAGGATCATCGATGATAGGATTCGCATAATACGATCCTTTCAGTGTATCTTGATCAAAGTTTAATCTAGTGGTTAATGCAGACCGAAATCGGCATACCTGGCTTTCCATTCATGATTTCCTATGGACGAAAACACTGTTTTCCCGGTGACCGCGGTCCAGTAACATAAAATTTCTTACCTTTCCATGTGACCATCCGAAGCTTTCGCGATGTTCAGCCCCGACGACTGTCTGTCCACCGATACAACATACCTATACGAGCTTCCGGAATCGGTATAACGTTCTTTGGTATCCTCCTGCAAGCGAGCAAACTTGTATGCAAACTTAAGCAAGGAGTCTCGGTATGTCTGGTAGACTATAGGCAAGTCTTTGACGAGGATGACGCCAAGAGCCTGTGGATGGGGACCGAAGGCCTGCTCTGGATTGACAACTTGAATATGGTAAAGGATCGCCGGAGTAGAACCGAGTTCTTACCTATGGAGCCTTCAAGGGACAGAGGCGACGATACAAGAGTGGGGTACGATATGGATATCACTTTCGGAGCACCCGTTGCATTGAATGTCTGTAGGCTGCGGTTAAGGGAGGGGATGGAGCGAACAAGTCTTCTTGCCATTGCTGTATACTGTAGTACCTTCCAAAGTAGCCACTTGAAACGGGGGAGATTCGGAACTGCTAGTGGAAGGAGACTCCGGATGCCAATATAATCGTTGCCGACTGCCAGATACGAAATACAGTACTACGAGTCACAAACAAACGCTCGATGCAGTGCTCGACTCGGCGAGATACTCATAGTTTGAACATGATCAGTACTTGAACCGCCTAGGATATCCATTGCAATGTACGGAAGTTCATAAAGACTAGGTACGATCCGAATGGCAGGTACTGATCACAAGACCCTTATCTTCCCCCAGATTCGAACTTTCGCTTATTATGTTTGTCTGGGTCAATGCGTCTCTGAGCGCCGTCCCAGTATCATCGATCGAGTGCAAGAATCGCAGAATCTCGCGAGAGAGCTGCCAATCTTGTGCATCGATCGCACTCTGCAAGAGTCGAATGGCGTCTTTGTTATTTTCCTCTTTTTGTTCGAGATTGTGTAGTACAAGCAAATATGACCCCGCCGTCTTAAGCCGTCCAGAATTGAGGCATAGCTGGTCAAAGGTACCATTTGATGAGAGTATATGGAGCGATGAGCAGGACACACCTCGAACAAGCTTTTCGGACTGCCAACTATGTCAAAAAGTCGCCTCCATCTTGTAACTTCTGTTTTCCTGGCGCAACTGACCACGACATCTAAGGCAACATCAAAGTGGTCAAGGAATTCTATCACAGCAGACAATGTTTTGGATGTTGCGTTTGTTGTGCCGCTCTCGTCAGCCTCAGCTGCTGGCTCCGACTCTACGACAGTATGCAGAAGGATTTCGAGGCCATGAGCGAAAAACACGAGGTGCTGGTAGTTGGTAGCGAGTTGAACAGCGTCCCGTATTTGCCCGGATTCCAAGTAATGCCGCAAGACATGATGGAGGAACAGGTGAGACTGCGGAGGTCGTACCCTCAGTCACCGAGATCTGGGAGAAGTTAACCACGTACGCTAGTTGCATGCCTGAAAACTACAAACGGCAGGTTTGCCCGAATGACCGATTCATGCTCTGCACCGATAATGATCCCTTTGTCCATCAGTACAGCTATGGGATACTGTGAATACTGATGAACAAATATCAGTTCGACAGCACTTACACAATGGGTAAAAATCCAATGGAATATTAACGCTCTCTTTCACGCTCTGAGGTACTTCTTCGGGAGATGAAGACGATTCGATCGCAAGCGCGTTAAGCCAGACTCGCATACCCTGCCCATCATATCCCCAAAGGGAGTTCTCCAACGCCCCAATACCACGGAGGTGTATCCAACAGAACTCGATGCGATCTGCAAATATCTGCATGTCATATTTAACCTCTTGACTTCCGGACTGGCGTCCAACCAGGGAACTGTAAGCAAGTGGGATTCATTCGAAATGTGACAGCGTACCTTCCTTGGTCTAAGCAAGACCAACTGCCCACCAACCATCATCAGGACAGTGGCTACCGCAAGATCATCAACAGGATCACCGAGGTCTACAGACTCAACACGGGCGCACTGCATGAGCGGGGACAACTCACGTTTCTGAGCGTTAGGGATCATCCAGCTCAGCACCCTGACTGCAGAGGGTACGGCAATTATCCCATTGAATGTGATACTTCCACACAAGTGCAGCTTGATAGAGTCCGTGGTTGGAACAATCAAGAAATGGCTCAACATATTGTCCGCAGTGTAGACCAACAATGAATTGTCCACCAGAGACAGAATAATGACAGGAGACGAAATCATTTCTCGGTGAAGGACATTCTGATTGCTTAGTTCCGAATCCCGGGAATATAAACGTATCTGACTGAACGTGAGCAATCACTACATCATGACCAAGACGAGCCTTATGCAGACCTGGTATGACTTTGACACTTCGACTGCTGCTATGAGGACATGGTGAAACCAGGACAGACCTCCTTTCACAGCGAACGCCTGCTCCTGAGCTTGACTAGAGAAGAGTTTCCATCGACCGGATGTTGAGCTATAATGGATTAATCCGCGGCGACCAGCAACAGCTACTAATCGACCATCGTTACTGAGCGCAGAGTACCTAATTGGCCAATTTGACTCTAGGTAGGTTTGAGGGATCTAAAATTAATACAAAATAATAAAAAGGCAGGTAAACGAAAGGAACAAGCCATCCTGCCTTTATATGCTGCCAAACATCAGACTCGGGATTTATGACACTCATATCTGGTTGGTCTGCTCCACGGTACACGAGTGCACGGTCGTCCATTTGGAGGAATGCATAACGAGTGTTGTCCTGTTAACATTGAGTAACTTGTTCCGCGGATTCGTGGATCACGGACCGGAGAGTGCTGGCAGGTTGTCGCGCTCTTTGCGAATGGTAGGATGAACAATTGATCATCCCGTTCTATAAAGTCCGAGCTTTAACATCAATTCACATAGAGGATAGAAACTCACTGTTTGGACTTGATTGAGCAAGTACCACTAGTTCGAAATTGCCAGGTGCCCAAAACTAACCCCCACCATTCTCAGCTCCAAATAGCAGTCTCCTACAAAGACAGAGATGACTCACCAAATCTTTGATTCCATGCATAAATGCGTCCCGGAATCTCTCGCCGTCAACGATTTCATCAACTCCAAAACCCGAGGCAAGGCACCGTCCCCCAACACTAAATATTGCCCATCCGTGCTCCCAGCCCACTGCCAGGACGTAACCATCTGAACTCCATTCCATCGTGGATACTTGGCCAAGGAGACGATTATAGGGGTTCGGGACATCTATGTTTTGGGGTACCGGCGCAGGGCCATCAGGTGACGGAAATGCGGTAAACTCGATCGATCCACTAACAGCGTTGCGACAGTAAGTTTTATAGATAGTTTCACGACACAGACACACCTATATGTCCCGACGGCGACCAAGGAGAATCTTGCATTGACGGCAACCTCTACGGCTTGACGTGGCTCCTGATAGACGGGAGTTCTACCAATGCCGTCATTCTCGATATGCCGAGACTTCTGCACCCAACGAGGAACTTCAAAGTTATGGATGCAAGTACCCTGCCAACGAAGTTCGTTTCGTACTGAATTCGAACTATCAGAAGGAAAATCCTTGTCTTCAGTCCCCTGGGCTTCAGAGTCCTTTTAAGAAAAGAATATCAATATTGATGGCGCGAGAACGAAATTTCGTGCTCACGTCATCGCTAGGTTCGTCCTCATCGCCTAAAGCAACAACAGCAACCTCTTCCATTTGTAATCTCTCCTCCAGCCGCACAAAGTAGGCTCTTCCATCTGAAGTTATCCATGTCTCCACTCCGGAAGCTGAGTACAAGATCTTTGTGACAGTGACTACCGACATGAATCAGTCTTGCACGAGACACAGTGTGAGTATTCAGTGTAACACGTACCATCGTTGTCCACCAGCCATGGCAGTTCATGGTCATTCAAGACCCAAGTATCATAACCAAACAGTGACCTCTGGGAGCGGTCATTCTCAACATCTGCATTATCATATGAAGGCCACGGGAGACGCTGGATGGCCGATGGGGAACTGGTAGAGAACGCCAGATGGTGTTTGCGCGGCGAAACGCTAGAGGGGGAAAGGGTGTCTGGACGAAGTTCGGCCTGCAGTAAAGAATGGATACCTGAGGACTTGCCCCCCAGCGCGTATGACGCCTTCGAACGAGAGGTTGAGTGATTGAAGCGGCAGCCCTTCCCCTGGTCCGGCAAGGAAGTTGCGCTGGACGCCTGGTGGGATGTCTGGCGGCTGATACACTGCAACTTCAGGTATACAGTCGACCGTTACCAATACGAGATATGATAAAGTTGTCTGGAACATGCTGCGATGAAGCAGAACAGAGCATTGTGATGGACAGAGCCCACCTGGATGACGACCCTACTCCCGTCCGGGGACCATGTCACGGCGAGGTTATCACCATGTTCTGCGAGAGAAGTTTCAGACCTCGCCAGATATGCCAAAGGCGTAGACGGCTGGTGGAGAGATCCAGTAACCACATGCGCTGGACTCGAGCAACTATCGTACGCACCCGGACTCGCCAGACTGTGATCGCACGCTGAGTGAGGGCACAGAAGAGAGACCTGTGCGGGCTTGGCTCCAAGGAGAGTACGTTCTCGAGCGGTACATTTGGTAGGGCAGGGACGCTTGACAACTGCCTGGCTGCGGACGTCGGAAAGTACATCCCACAAGGTCGGAAAGGAGTGAATGATGCTTGATTGACTAACCCCACCGACGATACTCACGCTCTTGGGCAATGCTGAGAGGGTGGTATTACGGTTGCTAATGATACAAAAAGTACGAGGATGCGAAGAGAACGATACGGACGGACACGTCAGATATACGATAGCACGGTAAAAAAAGTCTTTCCAATGGTTAATCAGTCGCGCATTCCCAAAACCCTGTTGAACCACCTGTTGCTTTGCGAAGTAGGAACATGGCCATTTTCAGGCCTGTGGCTAGTGTTGTTGTCTGAAGAAGGTGCGGAGGTCTCCGGGACGATAAACGACATGTCGGAATGAATGGCGGAGATGTATGAGCCGAATGCCATGGGCTGAAGACGGGCTTGGCGGATGAAATCCATCATGAGAGAGACGCCCTGGCGAGACTGTCATGGGTGTAAGTGGAAACAATAAGGGTATAGGGATTAAAACGTGCCCTTTGAACATGGGCTTTGAAACGAGCCAACCCGTGGCTTTCAATCCTCTTGGTGAGGCCCCAACCAAACCTAGAAGTGATATATGCCTCGGTTGTCTGTACGGTTCTCCTATGGAGAGCGTGGTCGAAAGGAGGTCAGACGGGTGGAAAGAGGAAGGGGCGCACCCGTCCAGGGCCTGTTGGAAGAGCTGCATCTCTTCGATCTGCATAACCTTGACATGGTCTAGGTTTTTTGTGCGACACCTGACTAGTTTCCCAAAAGGGTCGACTTCGCTCTCCTCGATGATCCAGGACTCTGTGCGCGATATGATGCCCTGGGGGGCCCATCTTGGGAGCGTGCCTCGCTTGAGGATGAGCCTGGTAGTGAGCAGGGATCCCGAGTCTGTCTGTCGGCGGTCGACGACGTCGCAAGAGATGACGTGGGAGGCATACGGGTTGGGGTAGCGGAGAAAGAAAGCGAGGGATACGATTGACCAGGGATCGCTTTCTATGTGTGAGGAGGATGGAAAGGAGAAGGGAAAGGGAAAGAGACTCACTCGTACACGAAGGACTGCGAGAAGAACTTCATCGCGGACGACGACAACTCGAAAGAGACGGGGATACTATCATAGTCACATGACCAGTCACGTGTAAGTCTCGTCCCACACGCGTCCGTCTGCGGACAGCAACACGCGCAGGCCGTCGTGCGCAGGCCGTACCCAGTGTACCTCCCCCGCCAATCCCTCTCTCATCAATTCCACACCCTCCCTCACCACGCCACCCTCCTCCAGCCACCCTCCCATCCCTACTCCCTCCCCGATCCTCACGTATTCCTCATGCGACACGTCGTGACTGAACCCAGTCATATAGTTCCTTCTTGCTCCTATCTTCCGTATCGCCTCGCCCGCCTCTCGCACACCCATGTGCGACGTGTGTCCACGGAGTCGCAGACAGTCTATCACGAGCACAGATTTCTGGCCACCCGCCAAGATAACCGGCCATGCGTCCTCTGGTATCAGCGACACGTCGGACATGTACGCGATCGCATCCTGCACAACGAACCCGAAACAAAGGTATGGCTGAATCCTTGGCGTTGCTACCTCGTTTGTCAGCCTTTCAGCTGGCGATGAACCACCCGACGTCGGTGTCGTCACCTGCGCAGCAAAAGGCGTCGGCATGAACATCGCCGGAGAACCGTTTGTGAACAGACGCCCGTGATGTACTTGACAAGTCTGTCAGCAATCCCTGGCAGCAACTCAGCGCACATCTCACCTAAAAACGGTGTAATCCGTATCCCGGTATCCTTGATCTCGAACGGAACTTTGTCCTCTATAATATGCCACTTGAACTCCGGGACCTACCCATCGTAAAGGTCAGTCTCAGCGCATCGCACAAACCTACGTTCTGGAGAACGCACGTCACCCCCTCCTGACGCAAATTCTTTCGCTACAAGGTACGGAAATGCCCTTTGGACCTCTTTGAACGTGGCCCGAGAAACATAGACATCTATGTGTTGCTGTATTGCGCATCCCAGCGTCCATCCTATTAGTTTGCAGGCCCATCTCAGAACAACACACTACATGGGATGTGGGGACGATAATCACCTCGTAGATCATCTAGTCCATTCATCGCTGAATCGATCGTCATCAGCATTACTCTTTCCATTTTATTGTTTGAGAGCAATAAACCCACCATCCGCGTGTGCATGAGTAATGAGCACAGCGTCAATTTCTCGTAATCCATATTTCGGAAACCATTCTACAGCGGCAGCCTGGAAGTTCTTGCCCACATCAATAACCACCGTCCTGTTCAATCCATTGCGACTAGAAACCTCACGTCTCCAGTCAGCGAAGGATGACCTACATCTTCTTCCCGTTGTCTGCCGTCACCCGAACCACCGCTGATGTGTTTCGTCTGATGTTCCTCTTCCCCTCCGGAGTCAACGTCGAAAGACAAGTTCTACAAGGTTCTCTACTCGACGGTGCTGTCAAGCATTTTATGCATGGTATCGAAGTCGATGTGCCCGTCCCAAGGAAGATGAGTTCGAGTGCTGGGTTCAAGGTAGTACTGTCCTGAGTTGGACCAGTCTGTTGAAGGGGTGATGCTTCATTCGGGCTGGCGACAAATGTGTTTGCATGGATGGTGCGGGTATCCATAGAGACAAGTCGTGTAGCCTTAGTCTATTGTCACGGTCTAAATCAGAGTGGAGGAGCGAGTGGCACCGTGGAACAGGAGCCTGAGACGTCTGTAGCAAATATTCCTAGCTCGAGAGTTGGTCCTCTAGTTAAAGTCTGCGATCCAAGCTCAAGTGAATATTACCCCGTCGAGAACAACAACTTAATTGGCTGCGATTGCGATGTCGACTTAATCAAACGACGGAATCCTTTCAAAATCTCGCACGACCCGACGGCGTTCCGATGTCACAGAATAAAAGATATCGAGACTGACATGTAAGAGGTGCCATGATGCCAACGCACTTGTCCATCTTGTCACGCTCTCCAACCTCTGATTCGCGAGATCAACTCGGTGAAATTTGCGGTCTGATTTGCTAGTTAAGTAGGGCCAACCTGAGCAGACAGCATCGACCCACCTCCGTCTAACCAAAATTGTTGCTACTACGACATTATCCTCTGTTTGATGGGTCTCAACGCACAATGTGTTATGGCGATCAGATTCGAGCTTGTGCAGTGAATATTCAACTTCACCGTTGTCCAAGGTAAAGAGTACACGTATTTGCATCAGGTTTCATTTCGTGAATACTACATACGCGTTGAATTAGATTTCAAACGAATAAACAGACATGGCACATACTAGAAACTACGTCTTCGTCTTGTACTTGGTGGTTTAAGCTGACCTTCTGTGCATGGGGTGCAAATTTTGACGATCGGCCCTAGTCACACACAATAACAGAAGGGAAGGCTTAGCCGAAAGGGAAGAACAGGGACGGTCCATACCCTAAAGATCACAAGGCTTTTTGAGTGACTCAGTGTGTTGTGATGAAAAACTCACCAGACGAGACCGTATCGGAAGTTTGTCGCGAGCGATTTATGGATTCCCAGACAAACATCCTTCGAAATGTTTTTCCTCTCTCTCTCTCTCTATAAGATTCAGATTCATGTTGCGCACCTCAATTGTAGCGCCTTTCCGCAAGCACACTGGATCTGACAAGTCAGGGCGTTCCCCACGTTTCTTCGTGTAGACCTTGACGAGACCGAGACTTTCCCATATGCGCTCAATGAGGTAGTCAAGACTGAGTGTTACAATCAAATCAAAAGGCTAATAGATAATCAGAAGATTCTACGCACTTCAGGTCCATTTCACAACTGATGACAGCTGTGTTCTCTGTTCGAGCAAGTTTGTCGACCTGCCTTGGGATGTAAGTGGGATGTCTCCTCGTGAATAAATGTCAGTATACAAGTTCTAGGCTGATTGCATCTATCTTATTGTATACATCTGGAGTGACACGTCAACAGAAAGGGTCTCGAATGTTTTCGTACAAGACTCACAGAGACATGGGATATACTTGCGCGTGCCTGAATGAATGGTTCAGGCCGTTTCCCAGGTTAGCTGTTCAATGGACTAACCAATCAGCACATCTATAAACTCGTCTGTAGTGATCTGGAAGGGAAGTCAAAATGTCGGCATCAGGATGAGATCCCATTGGGTCTCACATCCTCTCGAATCATGACATCACAGTTGTGCAGCTTGTCTAAGAGTGATAAATATAGTTCGAATTGGTGGCACGGGATGAACATAC
Organism: Neotropicomus parvogracilis; assembly: GCA_038088955.1. NCBI lineage: Eukaryota > Fungi > Basidiomycota > Agaricomycetes > Boletales > Boletaceae > Neotropicomus > Neotropicomus parvogracilis. The sequence continues at coordinate 52,865 of JBBPJX010000001.1, forward strand.
AACTCGCAAGGATTGTCCGTATAGTCTTTTCGTCGGTTTTGGTCAACTTCACGGTCGTATTGAGCTTAAGAACAAGGTAAGGGTGCATGATTACCGACATAGTCGACGACATACTGTTATCTGTTCGACAAGAATTAGTTCAGTTGTGGACTAAACAAGAGCATGGTCATTCACTCCACCGGTAGTCTTGCGTTTGAACACAACGTCAGGTTTCCGCTTATTCAGTCGGATACCTACTGCGTCGAGCTCAATTTCCAAAAGGCGCCTTTGTTCTTCGGACTTGGTGGCATCGAGCATGATAAGGATAAGATCTGCAGTCTTCGCGGCTGTCCTAACGTAAGGTATGGTTCAATCGGTTGATGGCCATTACTCACTTGCAACCACTTGTCGGCCCCGACCCCGACCTTTCGCACCGATTAAAAAACGAAAGAGAAAAAAACAAATGTATATTTCTTGCCTTGACTGGCACCTTCCACGATTCCAGGCAGATCAAGAAGTTGGATACGGGCACCCTGGTACTCGATCACGCCAGGAATGGCAGTGAGGGTGGTAAACTCGTAGGCCGCGGTTTCTGAGGCTGTATGAGTGCATTTGCTAAGGAGCGTGGACTGAACATAAAAGTCATCTCTAGCCAATGAATCTATGGTCTAAGATGAAGAACGAGCCTTTCCGACGGACGGGAAGCCGATGAGTGCGACACGCGCGTCTCCGGACTTCTGCACATCAAAGCCAATGCCTGCGGGGCCGGATTTCGAGGCCGGTTCAAGGAGCTGTGCACGATAGCGTGCGAGCTTTGCCTTGAGCAGACCAAGGTGATATTCCGTCGCCTAGTTGAAAGATCTGTCAGATACCTGAGGATCTAACTTTGGGCGGAGAACCTTGTTCTTCTGAGCTGTCGGAGACGAATAATGAGCTTGTATTTTGAGAATGTAAAAAGGCGTACTCCTCGCCATCTCCTCTTGATGGTTCAATGATGATCAGAAGGCTAGTATACCGACGACCATAGTCATCCGAGGCACTCACCCTCGATCTCTTTTATCTGCGCGGGTCAGTGTATGCGATAAGTATTGGAAATGAATAATACGCTGACCTTTTCGACGATACCCATGTTGAGCACAATACACTTGTACGTAGTAGTTAGCAGAGAGTGTTGTAAGCTGCGATACGGACTCACGTGATCTAGGTGTAAACTATTTACTGGACCTGCATTGGCCTGTCAATGGTGATGACTTGCGGAGGGGCTAACTTGGCTTGAAGATGACCAGCATCCAGCGAGGAATGTTGCATCAGCCGTCTTTGTTCTCGCTCGAGGAGCAAGACTCCAACGACGGCGACGAACCCGACTGGGATCCTCCCCTGATTTCAAGGCCCCACTCCTCCACGCCTTCAATGCTCTCCTCTTCTATCAACACCTCCTTGCGTAGCAGAGGTAAAGGCAGGCAGTCAGGAGGTAACTTTTCTTCGGGCTCAGCGTCCAACACAATATCCGCGAGCTACAACCCTCCACACCATCCCCGAAAATACTCGAATATTTACTCCCAGTTCGTCAAGCGATACAGGACCGAACCGGGCCTCGACGACGATCCGAGGAACGATCCAGACTCGAATTACTTCCAGAGGGGGTTGGGTCAACTAATAGATGCAGGCGATAGCGATGATGAAGACCTCAGCCGTTCGAGTCTCGGTGGAGACACTTTCGATCGCTTCTCCGCCCTGATGCTAGAATCCGACCCAATCGAGCCTACTACGGCAGAGGATCGTCAGCGTTTAGAGTGGCAGACCATGCTCGCTTCTGTCCTAGACGGTGATGTACTTAGGTCCGAGAAGACCCGCATTGCTGTAGCCCTCGAGTCTTCCAGTGAAGAACACAACAATATTCATCGCAACATATGGCTGGGATTACGTGCCAAGTTCTCTGGAAGGAAAGAGGCAGAAGAACGCAGACATATCGAGGAGAGGAGGATGCGCACGGTAGATTCTGTTATAGAGGAGATCAACTCTTTCAGGCTCAAGGACGACGAACGTGATCCTACCACAGCCCTGCACCGAGTCAACGCTCTTCTCTGCAGACTTGAGGCAGCTCAATCACTTTACCCGACCCTCAAGGCTCTCTACGTGGATAAGCTTGCTGCTTCGGAACCTCAATTTCAGGCCCGCTGCGAGACCCTTAACACATGGTCAACCATCCTCATGTCCTTGCGTCGCCAAATCTCCCTTCTGCAGAGATGGACGGGAAGCGAGTCGTTGGATGTGACGAACCCCATCGCAAGCATCGACGTTTATCCTCGTCTGCAAGCTAACGGTTCCTCCAAACAAACGCCAGACGGTAGCACGTTCATTGAACGCATTCTCAAAGAAGATTCTATTCAGAAGACTTTTGAGAAGGGTTTTCTAACCACCGTGCACGCTTTCATTGGCACTGCCCGCGATGCCCAGGTCAATCTTTCTACCCTGTTTGAAGAAATGAATCTACCCACGTTCGAAACTGAACTAGTTCCCCTAATCTCGTTCCCCACTAAACTTGCCCAGGCTTGTTTACGTGTGCGCCTTGACTATGTCCAAAAACTCAAGGACCCCGAAGTCCTCATCATCGACCAGGTCACTGAAGATGTGAAGATTAGTCTGGGGTTAGCTTGCACGCTTAAGAGGCAGTACGAGGCATTCCTTGCCCCCGATCCTGGGGGGAAGTGGAACCTACCCAGGTGTATAAGCGAGGACTATGATACTACTATCCTCGAAGCCCTGTCAATATTCTTCAAGCTTATTCACTGGAAACTCAAGAGCGGTGTCAAAGGTATATACTTCAAGGAAACAGACGTCATCGATTCTCAGTGGGCAACATTCAACGATGTTAGTATGACTGTCATTGGAGCTTCAGCGGTTGTAGCTGAGCAGGTTTGGTGCGCATCACTCTTTCGCTTTAAGACTGCGCTGATCAGAAATTTACAGTTCGCTGACGAATCGACTGATGGTTCGAGTTGCGAACTACTTTGAGACTCAAGTCCGCCTCCCTGCCTCTGCTAATGGACATATACACAAAGCACCGAATTTGGTTCTCCAGGGAGACGTCATCGCCAGCGCCACGGGCCAAATGACCGACGAACAGAAGGTCAACTGGTATGGCAAGATACTAGACAACGTTCGGCTGCGATATCGCAAACTTCAGCGCTTTGCGAGGTCTGTATGTTCATTTTTCTCTGGACTATTCTAAATTTGCAACGTAGAGCGCTTACACAAAGGATAAGTAACTCGGCGGAATACAATCTTGAAAACATTCCGCTTGAACAGTTCATAGCGGTCCTGGTCACAACAGATCACTTCCTTGTCTATACCCAGACCTATGAGGAAGATGGCACTTACATCATAGCCCCAAGCACCCTCCGAGATCGCCCCGATGCTATTCGTCGCATTCTTCTTGAGTCCTTTCACGTCAACGAGACTGCTACTGACGAGGGCCTACCACCTCCCGTTACTGACAACGTCGCAGAGTATGCAGACAGCGACGGGGAGGAGGAGGCGGAGTATCTTCTGCTGCTATCTCCTCGCAATGTATTCATTTGGAACGGACTGGTTCTCATGTTAGAGTTGCCCAGAATAGAACTCGACATGAAGGACAACCGGGTTAGGCTGGTCGCAGATGGGACAATGCGCCGACTTGCGTTGGCGAAACAGCAATTCACTGATATCTTTATCCCTGCTGATGAAGACGAGGAACCGCTTGAGGTTATTCTCCCTCCCCCTCCGTGCATAGTCGAGCAACAGGCACACATACCGGCCGTCAATCGCGAACTGCGCAAAATCTCTCGTGCAACGAACAAGCTCGCCGAATCCATTGTAGATTCGGTTCACCATGTCCGCAATTCGCTGCGAAATGCTGTCCGATATCAGGAGCTACTCGAGAACTGGTATCTGTTCGCATCCGAACATGGCCAGCACGCGCAGAAGCACATGGAACGCCCCACAATGACTAAATTCAATCGTTCTCTCGTCCGGCTTGCTATCTCCTGGGTTTCCTTCATTTGCGATGACTGTGATCCGACAGACAGGAAGACTTTCAAGTGGGCCGTTAACGCGCTCGAATTCACACTACATCGCACAAGGCGGAGCAATATTTTACAAATGTCAAGCGATCAATTTGAGATGCTTCGGCAGAAAGTAGCAAGTTGTATGACATTATTGATCAGTCATTTTGATATCTTGGGCGCTCGATCGACTCTGGAAGCACGTAAGGAGAAGGAGAGGCAAGAGGAGTTGTTCCGCGAGCAAGCATCTGTCGCTACCAAGGATGACCCGTTTTCGCAGCGCTCGCAGTCTCCCGCAAATGACGACTATCTTATCACTTCCGGTGCATATGCGTACACAGTTGCTCATATTCGTGTCTTCTGGGAAAGAACTGCCAAGGCACTTGAGGATCTCGAAAGGGAGCGCGAACAGATGGGTTCAGACAATCGTTTAATCGGGCGTGTGCTCGACGACGAGAAGTTGGAGGATCGATCCCTTGTCTTTCTTGCGTCTTCCAGCTCAAATATCTCGATCCGTTGGCAGCAACGGCGGTTCATTGGTGCTGGAGCATCTGGCTCCGTCTACCTTGCTGTTAACCTCGATACAGGGTCGCTCATGGCCGTTAAAGAAATCAAGTTCCAGGAACTATCTGGGCTACCCAATCTATATACTCAGATCAGAGACGAGCTTAGCATCATGGAGATGTTGCACCACCCAAATGTCGTCGAGTACTACGGCATTGAGGTGCATCGAGACAAAGTATACATTTTCGAAGAATATTGCCAAGGGGGGAGCCTGGCAGCATTATTGGAGCATGGGCGGATCGAGGACGAGAGTATCATCCAGCTATATACCATGCAGATGTTGGAGGGACTTGCATACCTCCACTCGAAAGGTATTGTGCACCGCGACATCAAGCCAGATAGTGTGTCATTTCATCATGGTTGCGGTTCCGTGGGCTTACCTATTCCTTAGACATCCTTCTTGATCACAGAGGGGTCATTAAATATGTTGACTTTGGAGCGTCGAAAATTCTAGCCAAGAATAGAACTATGCAGCGGTCTCGTCGCGGTTCGGACATCGCAAACATCGCAAAAGCTGGTGGCCTGGGCGGCGGGCTCGGGATGAACAACAGCTTAACAGGTACACCGATGTACATGTCCCCTGAGGTCATCAAAAACGATAGACGAGGTCGTCATGGAGCGATGGATGTGTGGTCTTTGGGCTGTGTTGTGCTCGAGTTTGCTACAGGCAAGAAACCCTGGAGTAACCTTGACAATGAATGGTACGCTCTGTCATGTTGATATCTATTCATATTCTTTACGACACATCTCAAGGGCAATCATGTTTCACATCGGCGTCGCTACCCAACACCCGCCGCTTCCTGAACCAGGTCAACTCAGCGATCTGGGAATTAATTTCATCAAACAATGTCTGACCATCGACCCCGTTCTACGTCCCACAGCGGTTGAACTCTTGGATCATCCCTGGATGCTCCAGTTTGGCGAGACCCTTTTAGGGTTCGGCAATGGGGAACTCACCCCTACTCCACCTGTCGAGATACCTGATGATGAGAAATACGAAATGGTTTCGATTGCGGAGCCGGTCGCTGTTTCTCGGGAGATTGAGGTCGCGGCCATTCGAATACCCTCACCCGCGTCATCTTCAAACAGCGGAAATCTTACTGGAGCACCAACCCCTGACAGTGACTGAAGAGCGTTCACAAGGTGCGCCTGGTACTCGCTAGCGGCCTGTTTTTGTCGGGGCCTTCTCCCCTCCCTTTTTGTGACATTTCCTGTAGCCATTAATCAGAGCTTTCGCTCAGCACGTCATGTACTGTAGTCACTACTTAGTCACGATGTTACATGATGAATTCCTTCGAATGACTCGAGATGAAGCGTTCGTCATTGGTACACCGAGTGCATCCGAATGTTATTAACAATTCGAATAAGTGAAGCATGTGACGGTAGCATTGCCATCCCTGAACCCCTGGCCGGGCTGCCAGTTCTACTATATATTGTTGAGTTGCCAGTGTCTGTATGGCTTGAAGGTGCAATGAGCATCACTGCTAAGCCCGTGTCCAGTCCAGCGTGATAAAGTGATTGTAATAATGATACAAGTACTATATATTTGAAACAAAAACTGACAATTGATCATAATTGATACCAATGATGGCTTTTTGTGATGAACCAAAAAATCGACGCCTCGTTCTCAATTGTTTTGAGCCATCCACGCAAACTTTGAATGGTTCCTGTACTTGCGTCAGTTCGGCATTCCAAGACACCATCTTCCTGTAGCGATGAGAGAAGGTCGATGATCTCCTGTCTGTCATACACCGCTCGCAGACGCCATCGCAACTCAGCCTGGATATGACTAATTCAATAGAAAGAATGGCGCGTGCTGGCAAGACTCACCTGGCTGATGCCTGGATGCAAGAAAACGACACCGACCACAGCTTGCTGGGCTGCTCTCCACGGCCCGTCGAGTCTGTACCCACGGATATCAAACCATCGCCGCGGGGAAACGAGTGTCAGAGGTTCATCTGACACCGCTACGCCCCAGGTGCCACAGTAGTCCGCCGCCACCAGTAGTGGCGCATTGAAGTATGTCCAGAGCATGATAGGAGGCGATGTTAACGTCATCTTGTGAGCAAGCCAAAGGATGTGTCGCTCCAGTCCGTCCTCCAAGGCCTACAATTGCTTAGTCGACACAACACAGACAAAGGTGAGGACATACTAGACATGCTGCCTTGTTGATTCCAGTCTCCCTTAAGCTACGTGCATTCCCAAGAATTAGTCGAGCAAGATCACGGTCTGACTGGCAGAGGCTGGACGAAAATGCAGCAAAGGCGGTGTCGATGCATGCAGAACAGTTGATAAGCCCAATTTCCGTTTTGAGGGCACACGCAGCTTCTTTACCAACTATCGTTGTCCCATGGACCTCCTGTCCCGGTGCGTTGAGATCGGATTCAACAAGGGGACTGTTCGGGCATTGATCTTGATTCCCGCTCGGATGTACAACGGATGTGCGGGAAAACCTTAGTCGTATGCTGGTTTCAATATCCTCGTCATCTACCCGGTCAGCCTTCAGAAATTTGAACCTCCTCAAGTGAGCAGTACTTTACCTGCCCTCTTACTATTCCAATCAATCTTCTGCCGAGTGGTTTGCGACTGAGATAAATCCACAGTAAAATCAACCTAAGAGCTTACATGAACACACTGAAAGTAGAGAGATGTATTTTTGCTTACTTGATCTTCAGAAGCAAGCTGTAATAACGTGGCGATGTCACCCTCCGAGGCAATCAATGGCCACTCCATTTCATCCACCATCTTTTCAGTAGCTACATCCTCCAGCGCAACGGCATCCTGGAACAAGTCCCGAGAAAACGGCCCGCCGACGCCGTTGAGATTACTGTATGACCATTTGTGAACATCCTCGGACAAGTGCACGCATCACCACCTACGCGTCTGAGACCTTGAGCATCCTACCTGGCTTTGGTTTCTTCGGATCTCGTATAAGTTTGGACAGCACCCCCTGACGCAGGAGATTAGACCTTGCAATAGAGACACACTGGTCCCCTGCGCTATGAAGTAAATTGGTGGCACTATCGGAATCGTAGAGCTCGATAGGCGTTCCGAAGACCATCTTTCCATACATAAGCATCTGTGCGAGCAATGATAGTAAACATACATGCCTTCAAAGCTGCTTCTGCGAGTTGCACTTTCTCGTTCTTCGTGGCCTCATATACGTCATCCAATTCTTTCGTAAAGGCTTGACTCCGGAACTGTTTCTCTTTGCCTTCCTCGACCGTCGTACCCCACATGAAGTCCCATGCTGGCATAGACACAGCATCCTCTCCGACCTCGTAAAAGTCCTGAAGTTCTTTGACAGAAGAAGTCAATTTACTCGGCACCTCGCGTTCCACGAATCCCACCCGCCTGATCGTCGTTGAGCTTCAACGGTGGGAGAAATCTCAACACTCACAAGGCGTTCTTGTCCACATGCCTCCGAAGAAATTCGACGTGCTTTATCAAGTTGAAATTGGATGGACTGCCGGGATCTTCGTCGGGAAGATAAGGTGTTCCTCTGTATTGTAACCAGACCGTGTACCACTGATCTTCCAAACGTTTCATGTACAGATCTTCAGCGGGGTTATCTCTGAGGTGCGTGATACGCTGCCTGACTGAGTTTCTGGGTACCGCCGGAAATACTTGATCAAGTGCTGACAGGTCAAGCCTGGAAGCCCGACATCGCGCTCGAATAATGGCAGAGGCGTCCCGCGCTAGCTCATCAAACTCTCGTGTCCAATGGAATCTCGGCCGCCTCGAAGCTAATCGGAATTTTTTGTCAGCCTAACGGAAGGGAGGAAAGAACCAAAACGAATTCATATACCTTCACTTTCTTCCTTTGCCTTGCCGCTCTTTTTTACGCTCACAGTGTGTGTGATGGGTGGACCCTGCTGAGCAATCAGGAGTTCGATTGATTTCTCTGGGGGGTTTGGCACTTCAGGGGGTAGTCTAGCAACAAGAGTGTGGGCATCGATACCCAATGCTGTCTTTGGCGGCGATAAGATTTTCTTTGAGAGCAACCGTATCTCGTTGATAGCCTGTTGGACTTCGTTTTTCCAGTATGACTGGTCCTTTGTGATCGTAGACTGCATGAAACGGCCTCGTACTGCACGAATACGAACAGCCAATGTACCTTTCACAGGCTCTGGATGAAGCCGACGAAGAAGATCATCCCAGTCTTGCTCTCGTTTGGCGCGCGCTTCCTCTGCCTTTTTACGCAAGGCCGACCTCGCCTCGATAGTCTGTGCTTCTTCTGCTTTCCGCTTTCGTTTGATTCTCTGTCTCGCATTTTCGAGATCACAAGTGAGTTTTTCTCTAGAAAGCGTAAAATTGTTTGCTGAGTCTGAAAATAGCTGTCCCAAACGTTCCTTTTCTTTTTCCTTCTGGTCTTTCAATTTGCGACGAGTTTGGTGGAAGAGACACGTGACGCACCGATGAGACACTTGGACCATATTCGATAGGATTTTCTAACACTTTAACAGACGATGTAGTCGTTGATGGCACACTTTGGCTGAGTTGGCGGAGAAAAGTGTTGACTTTCTCTTGTGGAGTATCTGGAAGATAAACCAAGCAAGCAGACCTGCCAACGCCAGATGGGGTGACAAGAGAAGTCTTGACTATCCTTATTCGTCCACGGTTTTCTAAGTTTCTGAGCGTTGATTCCGCAGTACGTTTATCAAGACGAGTCCCAACCGGCGCGCTGGTTGGCTCCTTGGTCTGTGATACGGCCTCGAGGAGTGCTGTATGTGCGTCAAAAATTTCCTTAGACTGCAGGTTTGCGATTCCTCCCATGCTTTCAATGACTTTCAGAAGCTCGTTTTCGCGACGCAGAGACGAAATATTAATGTTTAAGCGCGATTTCCTTCTTCCATTGGTTCGGCTTCGCTTCAAGGGCCGAGAAGACGAAGGGAGGAACGCAACTTCACCCTGCCCGCCAATATCTACATCACCATTAGGTATTTGTGATGACTGTTCTCCGGTTACTTGCGTAAGATCGCAAATCTGGTTTGAATAGCTGTCAGCATTCACCCAGACAACGCATGAGGAACGCTCACAGATGATATCGCAATGGCCTCTTCTTGTACAACCGATACAGAGGATTCGGTTTGTGGCCTATCTCTTTCCATCAATCGACAGCTATCTATTGTATGATCGTGGTGTGACTGAGTAATTAAGTGGTGATCAGCATCGAGGTCGATTGTTCTAGCACGTTTCGAAGAACGACGAGAGAAAGATTTATGAGAGAACTGCAAATCACCAGCCCCATTCCCAGACGCAAGGTGCGAGATCCTTTGTCCGATGTCGCACCCCTCTAACGGTTGATTGTCTTGTAGAGTACAAGCTGGCTGTTTAGCGTCGACGACTCTTGAGAAGCCTCCGGTAGCAGACGCTAATTGTTGGCTGTTGCCCGTCGTGACGGAATTCCCAACGGAGAGAGGAAGCGTGCTCTCTTCATCGAATGGAACACTCTGGAAGGCAGCATCAAGCGATGTTTCAATAGCCAACTGACTGTTTTGTCCTGCAGCTGATGAAACGCTCGCGGCCGCTTTGCCCTCTTCTATTGCACAAACTTCCGCAATTGGCCTTGACGAGGACCCTCCGGATGCGGTATTCTGAGCTTCAATATCTTTGGTAAAGAGATTCTTACGAGGCCTTCCGCGTTTCCTCGGTAGAACCATGGGAGCATCCGTGAGTCCAGGAGTCTTACGGGGACGACCCCGCTTTAACTTAGGAAGCTGTTCACTTTCTTCTCCGTTGCTTCCCTCCTCGTCTCTTTTACGCTTTTTGCCCTTTGCCACTGTAAGCTCTTTATAAGAGTCTTGGTAGGAGTGAAGCCTCCGCATCGTAATGTAGAAGTGCTTCGGATCGAGTGCAGTAAAATCTCCAGCTCTTGACAGGTCAGCGTCAATAGTAGACGCAGTTGTATCCTGCAGTTGTTCACTCGCCACAACGCACCTGTACGCTGCAAGTGTGAAATATCGATGACGCCTCTCCCTACCAAAAGTCTCCATCAAATCTACGGTACCTAGGTCACTGAGATGAGTGGGTGGCCTGCTGCTTGATGCCCGCGTAAGTAAAAGCTCGATCGTGCGCTTGTCGAAATTCCCGAGAGAAACACATATTTCCTAGACCGAAGATGTCAGGTCATCTAGTGATACCGTAGTTTTAGAAGTTACATTGAGCGTTAGACCGGATGGACCGGCTTCTTCAAGCATGTTTGACACCTGCTTGTGAATTGTAAGATTTGACTTGACTTGGTTGTGGACAACTAGGATTTGGTCGACTAAATTTGGGAATAGAGTCTAATGGATGAAACAGACCTGAGGCATCTTCTGCAAGACTTGTCTCCTTTTCGTCTTCCTCTAGATCCTGTCCTACAACTACGGACCCCTCTGGAAGTTGATTGCCCGGTATCACGAGACGAACGCATTTAATTGTGCGATTCCGCCCTTTGCTGCTCGGAACCAGGACACGTTCAATGACACCTTGCTGAATCAACTCGCGCAGCCTGGTCTGGAAAAAGCGCCGATCCGTCTTAGTTGGATGCGCGAATCCCTGCATCGTGATGTAGAAAGAGTAGGGCAACATGAGTGGATAACTTACAATCGACATAAGCAAATTGATTGACTGATGTATGTGATTCCTGGATGCTTTAAGCAGTTTAATGATCCTATTCTTAACAAGGGTGAGACTGGAGAGATGCCTAGAATCGATTGGATCAAAGAAGGTTCGGGATGGATCGGATTGATCGCCAGCTCGGTCAGCAGCCTCTGGTGGCTCGACGCATTCGTCAGTAATGGCTCCGCCACCCCGAGCCTCTTCTTCTTGAATTTGCTGCCAGAGCGGACTCCGCTCAACGAAATATCTGTGGATGCATGTGTGGTTTCCGACTCCTCCGCGGCGCGCTTTGATGCTACAGTGAGCTGTTAAAGTTGTGAGCGACCGAGGGAAGGAAAACACACATAAGGCCAAGTTCGAGCAGTTGTTTAATGAGATAAAAACACGTCTTTTGATCGTACTTTGTCTTTCGGCCGAGCTCGACAGTCGTGATGCCATCTTCTCGCCCTCGAGTGATGAGTTGAAGAGCACTATAGACCATAGGGCTGAGCTTAGGGGGCTACAGGCAGATCAGGCTAGTTTTGTTGTCCTCAGCATACGTACATACCCTTATATGAGAACCCGTGATTGCAGTGAACGAGGTTTCAGTGTCGACTGCGATGCGCAGATCGTCGCCATATTCGCGCTTCAAGTCGTCCAAGTGCCTGTGCCGAGCATCTTCGACGAGCTGAAGAGAGGGAGGAACGCTCTCTGTAACCTCCTCTCCCTTCGCTGCGGCCTTGCGTTTAGCACTTGTCTGGGGAGCGATGTACACTTCTGAGATGGAACCTGAAGGCAGTGTGCCAACGCGGACAGAGGGTCGCTGCACTACCAGCGACCACACGAAAGCACAGAATGCATCGTCGACGAGCTGTGCGCAGTCATCCTGGGAAGCGTAGAAGCCGGCGACAAAGTCTCGCAGACGAGACACATTGCAACCTGAAAAGACGAAGCGAGAAATAAGTGTACGAGGTGGGGTTCGAACTCGACCCCCCGAGGGCGATAAGCGCGCGAGGGAGGAGCTCACCGAGGTCGCCGTCAAACGCAAGCTCGCGTAGGCAGTGATGCACGAGCTCGTCCATGATCGTGGTCCAGGGCGAGCAGCCCGTACTACGGTGTCGCCAGCGTTAGGATCTACTACCCGACCAGTGTGACGTGATGTGACTCCGTATCTGGCCGCGTCTAAAGCCTTGTCTCTGCTAAGCCAGTACATACGATCCGGAATGGTGTGTTGTTCTCTGCATGCAGTCGAAACTATCTCACTCCTTTTCAGACCATCTGCACGGATTGCGGGGGTACAGTAATCGAGTATGACCCTGCCGCAGGCAACGGATTTTGTGTGAGATGCGGCACCGTAGTGGAGGAGAACACCATCGTATCTGAGGTCACCTTCGGCGAGACTTCTACCGGTGCAGCAATGGTTCAAGGCGCATATGTTGGACAAGGCTCGAGTGAGTCGCATCGTCCGGTGCTGGTCATTGCATCTCTCAATCTTTCCCAGCCCACGCTCGTATCAGCGGTCCCTTCGGTAAGAGGGGAAGCGCTGAGTCCCGCGAGCAGACAATCGCAAACGGTGCGTCGTGGTAGTTGTGAGACGTTGGAGATTCCACTCGCGATAACACCAAACAGCTAGCAGAAAGATTCAGAGTCTCGCCTCGGCCCTCCACCTCTCTGAGGTGGTCGCTCTCGCCGCAACACGTTTGTATACCCTTGCTGTGGAACACAAATTCACTAAAGGGCGAAAAAGTGTCAACGTAGCCGCTGTTTGTCTCTATGTAGCATGCAGACAGAAGGAAACACGAAACTACATGCTCATCGACTTCTCCGACATTTTGCAGGTAAATAGGATCGTGCATCTCATTACAAGCCGACTCATCATCCCTCCAGGTAAACGTGTTCGAGCTTGGCCACACTTACCTCCAGCTGGTGCAGACCCTCAACCTCAGACTTCCTCTCGTGGATCCGTCTCACTACATCTCCCGATTCGCTGCATTGCTTGAGTTTGGTGAAGAGACCCACAGGGTTGCCACTGACGCCGTTCGTCTTGTGCAACGCTTTGACAGGGACTGGGTTACCAGAGGGCGACGTCCAGCTGGTATATGCGGTGCAGCTCTTCTGCTCGCTGCTCGCATGAATAACTTCCGCAGATCTGTGGAAGAGATCGTACAGGTTGTCAAGATTGCAGACACCACATTGAAGAAGCGTCTTGAGGAATTCAAGAAGACACCAAGTGGAGCATTGACATTGGCAGACTTCAGAACCGTATGGTTAGACGAGGAGATGGACCCGCCTGCTTTCACTAAGGGAAGGGAAAGGGAGGAAAAGGAGAAAGAGCAAGTTGGGATTCAGCCCAAGGAACCCAATACCAAGAAACGGAAGGGAAAGCGGAAGAGAGTGGACAGTACGTCAGAAGAAGAGGGAGCCGACACTGAACCCCTATCTCAACAGGCTCTACCTCCTCCGCCAGTGATAGATCCTGCACTTTTCAACCAGGGTATCCTTGTTGGTACAACGGCACCTCCACCTCTCTTCTTTCCCGAGGAAGAAGAAATAGCATATGCTCATATCGACCCAGTCCTTCGGTTGACCGTCGAGGATGCAATGACTCAGCCCGCAACGAGCATTGAAGAATCCGTCGACCAAGCCCTTGCGGAAGAAGTGGCGACGTTCTTACAAAGTTCACAGAGTCTCATGCTCGCCGAAGCTCTCGACGAAGCGGAGGAAAGGCGTCATGCGCACTTTGTTGAAGTTGATGAACTCAGAGGCCTTGATGAAGAGGAACTCGATCGCATTCTTCTATCCGAGGATGAGGTTAAAATCAAAGAACGTGTATGGGTAGAAATGAATCGTGAGTATTTGGAGGGCATTGCTGGTATGTTTCCCTTCGCCATCAAGATACACTACCCAAGGAAATTCCACAGCAAAAACAGATCAGTTGGAAGACGGCACACAACACCCAAGAAGTCGAAAGGTTCGCCTTGTGTCTTAGACCGTTTGGACCTTTGTTCATCGTTCTGGTTCGTGTCAAATGTTTTAGCGACGAAAATCTGTTACGAAACCTCGTGACGAGTCTACACCGTCAGGGAAAACTGCAGCCGAGTCAGTCCGCAACCTCCTCAAGAAAAATGCAAAATATAGCAAACGAATTAATTACGATGCGCTGAAAGACCTCTTCATAGATGGTAGTAATCCGACCATTAATCTCGACGAGAAATGCGACCTGTATTCGATGGATGACAAAACAGAGGATGGAGTGATACTGGAAGAGAGAGGTGGCGGTGTGGGGAGCCAGAAATCCTCACAGCCAGCATCTCGGATTGACTTTCCCAGTGGAACCAACGATGGAGAGGACGACGAGAGCGAGAAGGGTGACACCGAAGATCCCTATGTTGGTTGGGATGAAGTCTACGAACAAGAAGTGTGATATCCTTGTACCCTAGTCTTGTTGTTCATCCTTCTGTTCTACAGTACTAGAACCAACTTGTAGTAGATTATCCAACGAGACTGTTGGTTCAGGAGTTAGATTACAAAGATAAAATAATCATAACCGTATCGTCCCGGGAACACTTTTAGACAAATCTAAGTAATGACATCTAAGTAGTGCGGGTGTCAACGTCTCAACAAGGAAGGCTGGCATGGGAAGGAGTCATGGTGCTCCTGGGGATAGCTGAGGTTGCTTTGACTCCCACATTGTCCTCAGTACGTCGGAAAACCCAGCCTTGCCCAGCTTGGCGTTTTGTTCGAACCTCTGTGCGAGCCAACTCTCTACTCTATCCGTCATCGTCCGCCACGTCGCCATGCGGGCTTGTATTTCTGCTGTCTGCGTGAACATTGTCTGTTGAGGCGACGTCGGGCTATATTGTATCCGTTCATAGCAGGATGCGAATTGAGATAAAGAAAGGTTGACGGAGGTGATCGTTGCGCGTTGTGTTGCAGGATCGACGAACGATATCTCGCGTACGTAGGCATCTTCTGACCCACCGAACAACTGGAGAGGTTAGAATGTTGTGGATGAGACACGACCGACCGCGAAGATCGACTTACTTTGACGATCCAGATGGGTGCCTTTTGTTTACAACCCAATACACGTTCTGTCCGTATTATTCCAGTGCCTGGGTCAACTGAACGATCTATGACATCGACCGTGACGACGTGGGTGCAGTGCGGGTTTGGGTATTTATGCCATATCCCAATGACGACGTGAGACCAAGGGTGACTGAGTGAGCGTTGCGCATCAGCGACGGAGCTAAAAATCCTCTTGTAGATTTACGCACTCATACTTGAACGACTGAGAAAAGAAATGCATCGTCTCGAGGCCGGAGACGAGCGGGGACGGTGGTCGTGCGGAACTGAGGCTCAGTAAAGCAAAATTTCGCACCCATCATCCGATTGGTCGAGGGTCGATTCGGCAGGTAATTCACACGGTACACAGGTTACACATTACATAAGTCTGTCCTAGCAATCTGCCGCAACTTCGCGAGGCGTGACTCGAGTCTCGGTCTACATTCACAAAACGGTCTTGAACATCGACGCTCACGAGACCGGGCGAAGATTACTCACACATCCAAGAGTTTCGCCTGTAGCTCCTCCTTTTCCGCTTGGAGCGATAACCGCTTGTCCGCATTCAACTGGGCGCTGCAACGATCGATCAGCATCCGGGTACTTGAACGACTTTGCAAAACGGCAGCGTACAACACGTATCCACCCTGTCCATCAAATTGGAGGATTGTGGAGTGATACTTCCACAACGACGGCCGGTGAGAAACAGTCAGGAGCGTGATACCCAGGGCGGTCGCCTCTTCCATCATCTTTCCCTCCATGTCTGACGGAACGAGCGAGGTCGCCTCATCGAGAATGGCATACTATACTGACAGTCAGCCACCTTTAACCGAAGGCCAATCAAGGAAACTTGCTTTAGGTTTATGATAAAATAATCTTGCCCACGCGATCTTCTGTTGGTCGCCGCCGCTTAGGGTCTCCCTCCAATCACGGGTGACGCCCCACCCACCCTCGCGTTCAACAATGCCATCCATACCTACTACGGCAAGAATAGCAAGTAGGTTGGCATCCGAAATTCCTCCTAAAGATTCCTACTTAGTGGTGATACGACAATATTTAGCAATGGCTCACGAGCTTCCATTTGCTCCTGCGAGTGCGGATAAATGACCTGGTCACGCAGTGTTCCCGACGAGAGATATGGCCGCTGAGGAATCAAAACGAAATCCGACGCAGGTGGCTTCCGCACGACACCACCTAAACGCTCTGAGAATGATAAAATTCGCAAGAACGTATTGAACGCACCGTAAACGGGCCAAAGTCCACCAAGAATACGGAATAGCGATGACTTCCCGGAACCTAAAGAACACCAGAGTCAAAAAGCTCTTACACACGAAAAACCTTGCTCACCATTTGGTCCAACGATAAGTAAGTGCTCCTATGTCGTGTGCAGTCACTAAATTCAGCAACAAAAAATAGGTCTTTACCCCTGGTGTTACGCCGAACGTCAGGCTCTTAAGCAGCACGTCCCCATTGGGGGTCACGATCGGTACATTTTCAAACTGAATGTCCTCGGCTTCAACCACTTTTCCTCGACCGCTGACAACTGTCCATAATGAGGCTGAATGAAGCCACAGCATCTATGAGACGCACTTTTGCTGTTCTCCCCTTCCAAGGCACTGGCAACAAGATTTTTCTCGAAATTTCCATTGCGCACGCCCGACATTGTATCGAGCAGGAGAGAAACGCGTGCAGTGTAACCTGCGAGCTCGGCCAGATCCTTGTAAGAGTACATCACACGACCAACCGCGTCTAGTATCACGGACGCTGTAGACCAAACCACCCTAAAAAAGAACACGATGGAACATACCGGAGGAGGATAACAGAAGCCTTCGGTTGGTGACGAAACCTGGTCGGTAGATTAGTCCCAATAATTGTAAAATCGATGCTATACCAACCCTCCGTGCGACTGCCAAGGTCGATATTAGACGGGAGACCAGGAAGCTTGAAGAAGACCGGGATGGCACAAACTACAAGCTTCATCCCATTTAGTCAAACATACACGCGAATGCGTGACACTGACCCCAAAGCTTCCCCAAAGCCATTTCACGATCCCTTCCTCGGCACAACCATACCACCACCTCCGGGACATGACCTTTTCTTCGTGCCGCACAAGTGCCATATATTCTTTCTCGATAATTTCTGTCTCAGCATCTTCACCGCCGAAAAATGCGACTTCTTCAGCGAACTCTGCCAAGCGAGAATGTGTGTGGCGTAGAGAACCAGCAAGAGCAGCGGATCGAGCAGTGTATGTCCCAAATGAGGGTGTCACTGCTCGTACTTTTGTACGTGTCAACCGGGAGGTCACTTTTCGACAACGATGAGTACGTACGCAATACAGCAGATGACTGTATCAAGACAGTAAGGAGCAAAAGCCCCTCTGCACCGATATTTTGAGACAACTGATAATTGTAAAGAATCACGTCAAGAGTAGGTTTGGCCAAATTCGCATAGATGGCTGCAAGGTGAGCGGAGAAACGCTGAATGTCATGTGTAATCATTCTACGTGTCCGTCAGTCTCTCGAAGTGGTAAGCGATCGTGTTACACTCAACTGGTCAACGTTCTTGATCCGGTCGTCCAAGTTTGCTGAAGCCGAAGGGTGAGGAAGTCAGAATCACAGATCACGACAACTTCTGCTCACAGATTTTATAATAAACCTTTGAATCAGGACTCTCGGGTTTTTCGCCGAGGTACTGCTCTAGCACTTCCCGAGTTAAACGGGTCCGGTAGGCGATGGCAAGCTTGTTCTGAACATAACTCAACCAACTGTTCGTCCAAGTTGCCGGAATCGCGACAAGGAGCCAGCGAATGATGTTTAAAAGGAACTCGAGCGACCTCCCTCTGACAAGTGATGCAACGATTCTTTGGACGAGCTGAGCATGGATCAACGCTGGGTGACGGCAGCACTCACTTGCCATCGAGGGCGGCAACGTATAAAGAGACTGCGGTCCTGAATACCAGCAAGCTTGAATGCATAATAAGGAGAAGGGCCTCCTTAGAGCGGATGGAAGGGATGACTATTCTAAGTATGATACGGAGACGCTGATAGAATAATGCGTCGACCTGCAAGGGGTATAGTATAAGCATAGTGATGGTTGTGAGAGGCTGTCAAAGGGCGCTCACAGCGACGCGTGCAGGCCTTCCATCCGCCACAGGAACACTGGAACCCTTGGTGTCCCTACCAGAGGGAGGACGGGCTGCCACGCCTCTGTACGCGGCGAGAAGGACATGGAGGACAAAGCCGGCGGTTATGCCGCGTTGTACGAGAGGTCGATGAGCGGCATAAGCACGAGACAAGTCGGCAATGCGGTTATTGGAAGGGAGGAATTTGGACAGGACGGGCATGGCTGGCAGGAGAGACTTACAGTTGGCCAGTGCTACTACATGTGATTGGAGGTCCTGGTCATTCGTAGCGCGGGTAGCTCCGAGTCCGGGCACCGCTGGTTGTCGAGATACCCCACCAATCCGAATACCCGTCCATGCCTGAAAGCAACGACGTCGACCCCTCGCCGTGTCTCAAGATCAAGGACATCATAGCGGTCGATTTGGACGATGTCTTGAGCGGCACCAACGAGTATATCGCGGCGTGTTCGTCTCTGCGTTTCACTCAGTCCCTCCAACTTTTCACACGCGTTGGCGCGAACAGGGCACAATGAGACACACGGGTCCAACATTGGCCTAGACGACTTCTACTACTATTACTATTGGAAGGTACGCCCCTCGTTTCGTTCGATGTCCGATCTGACCGTCTCAGAATCCTTGCTGGGGAACCCCTGCCGAAACTCACAAGAAAGTCAAGGACTTCTACGCGACTGATTGGGTGTCGTCGATCCAACCGATCGAGGGTGCTCAAGAAGGCACTGCTGCCCTACGTCGTCTAGGCTATCGTCTCGTCATCATTACCGCACGCAGCGACTATATCCGTGATGCTAGTTGGGAATGGACACAGCGACACTTCCCTGGTTGCTTCGAAGAAATAATATGCATCGGCCAGTTTGCGGCTCAGCAAAGGCTAGATGGTGTTCAGGACGTAGATCAGGGTGACGTGATCCCCAAGAAGCTTACCAAGGCAGAGGTTTGCATCCGCATCGGAGCAAGGTTGTTGATCGACGACTCGTTGGAAAATGCGGTTGCCTGTGCTGAGCATGTCTCGCACTGCGGAGACGGTGTTGTGCCGCCTGTAATGCTCTTTGGAGACTACCAGTGGAACAAAAGGTTATCGGTTCCCGAGGACGAGCATGATGACATGGCCTATGCGAGACGAGTGGAGCTTCGAAATGGAGACACTGGTTTTCTAGTGGAAGATGCCAAGCTGGGCGAGGAGGTTCTAGCACGAGCGAATGAGAATCGTCCGAATTTCGTGCGGAGAGTGAGGGACTGGAAAGAGGTGGTGAGGTACGTAGAGGCGTGAGTTCAAATGTATCTAAGCCTGTAGATAAGATAACCACGTGATCTGTTTGGTCACCAACCAGACACGACTTCAAGTCGGACATGCTGGCTCAGCTATAACTTGAATGTCCTCCGTAACAGTAAAGCAATTAAGGGAGCCGCCCAGTACACAACT
>JBBPJX010000002.1:0-69823 GCA_038088955.1 Neotropicomus parvogracilis
AGAATGACGCAGAAGCTAAAGGACCCAACGACCAGGCCTAGATCAGACCTGGAGGTGTTCTTTTGAGCTTTGTGTAAGAGTACCACTGATAGAACAGACGAAAAAAAAACGACTGTACCTACATTCAGTAAAGTTATTTTATAGAATCTTCCATCGTACCGTTGCTTATTCCAGGAACGGCGGTGATTTCTCCTGGAAACATCGTTCTTATTGGCCGTTCTGGCGCTTACCCGACCCGAGTCCCAGACCGTTCAGGATCTACTTCCTGGATAGAGAGTAAGACTGGTGACCGATGATGCATGATGTCCCGACATTTATGGATCTACCTGATACAGACCTGCCTAGGATATGAGGTCATCGAATGGATTCTTAAACAGTCGCATCAGAACATTCGGCTGATACCGAAACGAAGTCTTGTTGCTCTCGCAACGTTGAAAGTGAACTTGCCTGTGTAAACCCCCGCACGGGTGGGTTACAACGCAAGCTCCAGGGAATAATGGAATAGATAGGCAGCAATAAATTATTGTTGCTCAATCGATCGTTGTGATTACCGCCATTCCGCACATAGAATACAATGGGTATCTGTAAGAGTACAATCGTCGCCCGTTCTGCGTGAACATTAGTATCGCGAGTGTGTCGTCGCGCACAAATTTACCATTATAGATCTCAAACATTAGGTTCGACTGCCGCCAGCTTCCTCCTCGTCATTTGCCACGATACGACTGCCCTCCGAAACTGGTCGCATGCTATGAGAAACGAGATTGCGGAGAAGATGATGACTAGCATGTCCAGTTTGCTGTGGTTCTGGTTAACGATGCTTGGGATAGCCATAACCAAGGCTGAGCTGAGGGTGGTAATGAATGTTGGTCAGCCATCTAAGATCCGCATCTTACATCAAGAATAATATCCCAACCAAGCCTAGCACGAATGCGTTAGCAATCGTAGAAAAAGGCCAAAGAGACAAGCAACACACAATATCTGAGAATTAATACGTTACTAGATCTATCTGCAGAAAGAACGTCCTCGACTCACTGTAACGGCGGGTACATGATTGCCAGAGGGAGGACGACTTGAAGGTGGTTGCAGCAAGAGTCAAACACGAGCAGAGTGCTTCTGCGGCGGACTGTGGATATGACAGTTGAGAGGGAGTTGTGCGACAGGCCAGCAATATGTGAGAGCCACCCCAATCCGGTTACGGAGGCTAGGGATTAAGTGGGGCTCCTTGACAAGAAAGTGACCAGTGCTCCCTGGCCTGAGGTGTACAAGCTAGTAAGTCTCTGGAAGTGAACCATTCGATCGGCTCAAAGACGAAACCATCCTGGCACAGCAACGAGTGCACACTTTACGTACAATTAATTGGGACCTGCCGTCAGCGTCCGTGATGCGGCCCCAGCCCATACAGCACGATGTGGCGGCACAACCAAGTGCTAACCAGTAGCTTGGCTTTTGGCGCCATGAACGCCGGGTGACCACGTACTAGAATGCCGGCCTAGTAACGGACTAACTTGAATGGACATTTAAACTTTGGTTGTAAGCCCGTTCTAGACGGCATTCCAGGTCAATTGACACATCGGTCGTTTTGCTGATAGGTGTACACGCCTCCAGTTAGCAATCAGAACTTCTCGCTCTTTGCCAAGTGCGTCCAGCATTTGACTCCATTGGCTGACCGTGGCCACATTCAAAACAATGTATCCCGCAATTCGCTCCATTCCATGTAACTTTGGAGACACTTTGGACAGACTTCGCACCATCTGAGATCCGTCTTTGCCCGCTATATATCTCCTGTATGATTTCCTCGCCTACTTCACTTCCGAAACTCCTTACGAGCTCCTTCAGAGACGTGATCTGTGACCGTAAGAGCAGGTTTCCATATTAGGGGTGGCTTAGTCATCATTATTAGGTCCACATACGTGTCTGGCCACGTCTTCCAATTTTGACAAAGTTCGGTGGTGTCAATGCTTGCCGTGTTTTCGTGTTCTCCAGTCTGGTGAATCCCATCGCAACTATGCCCGGTCTCTGTCTACGCAGAGCTTTATTCCTCTTCGTCCTTCTCACAGGATTTCTTGAAACCTCTTTCGCGGCCATATTAGCCATCGACTATGGCTCGGACTGGATCAAGGCTTCCGTCATGAAGCCGGGCTTGCCCTTCGACGTTCTTTTGAACAAGGACTCCAAGAGAAAGATACAATCATCAGTTGCTTGGAAAAGAGATGACCGTCTCTTTGGATCTGACGCTGCCAACCTGGTACGTGTCAAATATACTTTCCGGACAAAGCGCTCAAAGGATCATCAGGCTTCGCGTTTTCCCTTGGATTCGTTTACGTCTCTTAAGCTTGTCCAAGGCGCGCCCTACAGTTCCAAAGCTGCTTCCTACTTTACGCAGATATCTACCTCTGATATCATCGAATCTGGACGGTCAACGGTAGCATTCAAGCAAAGTGACGGCACCGAATGGAGTACAGAAGAGCTCATCGCTATGCAACTTGCCTATGTGAAGCAACTCGCGGAGAGCTTTGCTGGCGAATCTGTTCGCGACCTCATCCTCACTGTCCCACCCCACTATACGCAGTTCGAGCGTGATTCCATTGTGGATGCTGCAGAAGTTTCTGGCATGAAGACGCTCACGCTGGTCAATGATGGTACAGCCGTAGCAGTGAACTACGCTATGACTCGAACCTTTTCGGCGACTCCCGAGTACCACGTCATCTACGACGCTGGTGCATCCTCCACTCGAGCAACGCTTGTTTCGTTAGCGGCCGTCGAAGACTCGAAGACAAAGGCGTCTCACACCCAGATATCTGTTTTGGGTGTTGGCTTCGATCGTTCAACGAGTGGCACCGAGCTTGACAGACGCATGAGGGAAATTCTGGTCGAGAGATTTATTACTCAACATAAACGAGACATCCGTCGAGACAAACGTGGTATGGCGAAACTCTGGAAAGAGGCAAGCCGCGTAAAGGCCATCCTCAGTGCTAATACTGAAGCAATGTCCGCGGTAGGCATCTTGGGTCCCTTGCATCTTTCGACGGCTCATGCGGACGCGCGTAATAGGTGGAGAGTGCCGCTTTTGACATAGACTTCAAGACGAAGGTCTCACGTGAACAGTTCGAAAGGGCGTGCTCAGATTTGCGCAGCCGATTTGCCAAACCCATTCATGATGCTTTAGACAGCGCTGGCTTGAATTTGGTAAGTCATTTACGTCTACCTATCAACCTTTACCTATCAACCTTTCTGATTCACTGCAGGATCAAATATCTTCTGTGATTCTGACCGGCGGAAGCTCTCGGACACCCATGGTCCAGGCCGCGATCAAAGCTGCTGTTGGAGAGTAGGTAATCTCCATTGACACACAACAAGACCTGAAAATCTTGCTTTCTAGGCATCGAATAGCTCAAAACGTCAATGCCGATGAAGCCGCTGTGCTAGGTAGGGTCTGACGCCTGCGATCCATGAATGTGACTGAGTATCTGCCTCTGTGGTGACAGGCGCAGGACTGTACGGTGCCTCCTTGTCGCGTCAGTTCAAGACGAAAGACATTCGAATTGCTGATATCGCCACATATGATATTCGAGCATCTTACTTCGCTTCCACTCCTGACTCGCGAACCATACATTCCCTCATCTTCCCGAAAGGCTCTAAGCACGGTTCTCGCAAAACGCTTTCGTTCAGACGTAAAGAGGATTTCTCCGTCTGGCTGGATTACAAGACGGAAGTTGCACCGTAAGACCGCTCTTGGGCCGTGCAGCCATACGAACTGACCTTTCCACGCCTAGTGGCTTCCCGCGCGAGATCCTTCAAGTTCAGGTCGGCGGCGTCGCAGAAGCCCTGGCAAACCTTACTGAGCGTGGGGCCATCGATCCCGTCGTTAAGCTTACTGTTGCTCTATCCGAGGCCGGGTTCGTCTCTGCGAAAGAAGCAGTCGCGTATGGTGAAATCAAGGACGAGTCTCTTACAGGTATGTAAACCCTTCCATATTCTTCCTTTGGTCATGAAGCCGTTGCAGGCATGCTGAAGGGCCTCTTTGGTGGAGGAGCAGAGGAGCAGGAAGTTCTGAAGGCGCCCGGCGCGGAAGATACGGCTGAGGAAGGAGAGGCTAATCAGACCATACCACCGACCAAAGAAAAGAAGACCAACGGAGAGAAGAAGGACATGAGCACCATTCTTCTTGAAGTTAACGTAGTATTTTCCAATCTTCCTCCCATGACAGTTGCAGAAAAGCGCACATCTCGTGATAGGTTGGTTCGTTCATCTATGAAGAACTTCATGCCGTTCTAACGCTTTGTGTGACCTCAGACTACGTGCAATGGACAGCAAAGAAGTTTCAAAGGTTCTTCGCGAGGAGGCACATAATACCCTAGAGGCATACCTGTACAAGCTGCGAGATCTCCTTGAAGACGGACCGGAGACGCCATTCATGAAATGCTCGAAAGCCTCTGAGAGGCAAGCCATTTCAGATAAGCTCGCGGATACTATCGCCTGGCTCCACGAGGAAGGTGAAGCAGCTGACACACTTGCGCTGAGGCAGAAACGCGGGACACTCGAGTACGTGCGCGTTTGTTGGAGTGTATGTTTTGGTTTCTAAACCCAATTTCAGGCTGCTGGAGCGGCAGATTATACACCGGTACAAGGAGATTGAAGACTTTCCGGAAGTACTCGACAACAGCCAGAAGTGGAATTGGTCTACGAGACTCTTCCTCACCGAAGCCCGTGCCAACCTGACTGCCGAAGCCGCTGCCAACATTCCCTCCAAATGGACGTCCGAAGAGCTAGACGAGCTTGAGGCGGCATTGAAGGAACATGAAGCATGGCTGAACAATGGTGTCGAGAGGCAGAAGCATACGCCGATGAACGAAAATCCCGCCATCCTGACGAAGGATATGAAGGAACGAGCGAAGATTCTTGAGCGGCATTTGCAACGGCTGGTGAAGAGGAAGGCACCAAAGGTCAAGAAACCGGCGAGTTCATCGCAGGAACCAGGGTCGTCTGGCTCAGAGCCAAACCCGCCAGATCCGGATAGAGGGACTAGACACGATGAATTGTAGTGGAATAGACACCATTAATGTTATCCGCCCTGCCACCATGTCTTGGTAGACAGTCAAGTAGTTATATCAACTTGCGCAGGTACTTTCACCGAGCAACCATAAGTAGATAATCGGGACTACCACTTACCTAGGCAAGTATTTGCTTGTGCTTGTCTTTGTGGTCCTTGTCGGCGGGAGATTTGCCGGGATCGCCTCGACTTGTCGTTCTTGCATCTCGCTAACTTGCTCGTCGTGTTCAACGTCAAGCGCAATATTTCTGGAGCACGTTGCCCTCGCTTGGTTGTGATTTAACCCTTATCCATGTCAAGGCGGAGCTACGATAGCGTTGCTCACGAGAAACGGATCTCCAAGTATCGTGTCACGGATGACGATCTCTTCGAGTGCGTACCTCGCACTCACAGATACATTTGCTTGCTTATTCCTCCAACAGCTATGTCCTACGTGTGGCGTGAGTTGCGGCTTCCCTCATCCTTACCTCCCTCCAGTCTGACCGCCAACGCAGCATTTTGAGTTACATCACCTCTCCAAAGGTCATGGCAGCACACTCGAATGGCTCAGAATCGAAGGAGAAAGAGCACCATCTAGGAATATCAGGCGCCATATCACATTCTATCATCTCAATAGGCGATATCTTCAAGGAGATCAGGGATGGATCCAAGAGCGTCAAGTTTCCCGAGAAGCTTCTCAAAGTACTTGAACAGAAATTGCAGAATATAGCCATGGGAAAGGAAGCTGCGTGCGTGGCCCGTCTGTTATGTCGTCGGCAGCCTTGCCTGACTTCCTCCCAAGGTATTCCGATCAATTGACACGGAGAACCATGGCCGTATTTTATAACCAGTTCATGGGCGACCCATTCCGAAGACAAATGAAAGAGAACAGGAGCATTGAAGAGCTCATTTTGATGTTCGCTTCACAGGCCACCGGGGTACTCAGGAAGGAACCCACGCTGGTCGACGACGCTTGGAAAGTCGAGGTCAATAATCAAATTGCACAATTCGTGAGGATGCTACGCGATTGTCTCAAGGGCATTAGCCATGTTTCTCCGGAGCTGAATTCTCGATTGGACGTATACCATGCGAAACTCTCGCAATCTTCGAGTGAGTCGGGTCATGACTCCACCTCGACTTCTCGAGATCGTGGAGACCCTGTTAGCACCGCGCCTGCCATCAGTACGAACATCTATGACATGCCATTCGTGTTGGTTGTCGCCAAGTTATTCAAGATCCCCGAAAACGCTATGCAAACCGAGGTAGACAGGCTAAGGAAGATATGCACAGAGAAGGTAAGACCCTAGTTCCTCGTTTTCGGTAACTTATCTTTTTCTCCAGGCTGCCGTGGTTGACCTCAAGGTACAATGGTCTGATACACTTCTCGCTGAATTATTCTGAAAGACTTATGGTAGACTTGCCTAAAAAATATTAATGCTGGCGCTCCTTTCCCGGGGAGGCGAGAGGATTTCGAGAGCGATGCTGCATGGAACCAATGGCGAACCCTAGAAACGACCCATCTCTCGCAACTCATGGTGGCAATGATGTCGTTAAACCCAGACCTGGCCAAATCAATGCCGGCAGATGGCGGCGGTTCCAGTCCGCGTCCTGGCTCGATGTACTCTGCAACCTCCGGGTCATCCAATCGGCATACGGGAGGCACCTCCATCGGAAGTCGGCGATCCATGTTAGGCGGCCCGCATGGTACACCGGAAGACTTGCGCACAATTGTGGGTAGTAATGGCGTCCCGGAGTTAGAGGAAGAAATTTATGGCGACGATGAAATCCGTGTCGGCCACAACTTCACTTTTATTCCTCCAAACCCCAAGCGATTCTACAAACGACTTGTTGAGTACAGCCTCAATGCCGATCTCGAGACAATGTTTGGTCCCGAAGTTGATGATGCGGACGAAGTACCATTGACGATTCTGAGTCCTCCTCATACCAATCTCATCAATGAATGCGCAGTGCGTTGGCGGATAGGTCAACCATATCGTGTCACATGCTTCTTGGAACTTATCAAGGAATTCTACGAACGGGGCAATGTCCCAATGGAATGTATTCCTGAGGCTTTGCAGGCGGTCTCGAAAGTCCTTTATGACCTTGAAGTTGAGAAGTGGTCGGTTCAAGATGTAAGTGATGCCCCTGAAATAATTGGGTCGTTGTTCACATTCTCTCGACACAAAGGGAGAGTTATTGGCTAATGTCTACGGCAGCCTTTACAACATCTTCCTCTCTTCTCTTTACCATGCAATGGAAGCCATACCGAACATCAAAGCATCCGAGATCCAACCATATCTCAGGGTACTCGACCATGTGCGGGAAAGTGGTCTCATAACTCGCTTCGAAGCAGATATCAGCGTGCGCCTTTCAGACTTGGAAGACCGCGTAAAGACACTGTCGGAGCAGTTTTATCAGACGAAGATCCAACAGCTTCAAGCAGCCCCTGGAGTCAATCGCGCCCTTCCACTTCTCTTGGTGACTGACGAGTTGGAAAAGGCTGCGAAACAACTTGATAAGCGTTTCCCCGAGCCACTCGTGGGGTATGTGTGGTTTCCTACTTTTCGCATGTATCCATTGAATTTTCTGGTCCCAGCCGGGTCGATCTTGTCTCTTTGGTTGTTGAAGTGACCGTCCCGCTATTCATTTCTGACTTGCAGGGGTCATCGAAAAAACTCCTTGAATCATCCATAAATGGACCAACGCCAGATATTCCGATCCAGGATATTTTTGCATTGTACCGAAGAACGAAGACACTCCTGTCGATGTTTGAGGCATTTTGCCCAAAGTAAGGTTGCACCAACCTCACATGGTCATCCGTTGCTCACGTGTCACAGAAGTCATGTCGAGTTCGATCCAGGCCAGTTTTTCATGGCATATGTTCTGCAGTGGCTGCTAGACACGGACAACAAGACAAATCAGTGGGTTCAAGCTGTCAGTTCCCCCTCTTGTCATATTTCGTTTTGACTGACCCATGCGATGTAGGCTATAGCCGCCGACAAGGTAGGTCTTAGAACAGACTTCAAGCATGTAGCGACTTACGTGGTAATGTAGTTTGAAGCGGAGAACACGGAAGGCCATAGTTCATCTATTGTTGACTTGTTCGATTCCCTTCGCAGCCCCATTACGTTCCTCCAGGATTTGGAATGGTCTGATGATTACCAGAACGCCAGATTTTTCACAAGCCTCTCCAAGGTACGATGACTTGGAACTGAAGGCTTGGCACCTTTGCTGAACCGAACCTCAGACGATCTCGAAAGCCATTGAGCAATATTGCCGTAGTGTCGAAGAACTTTTCATGACCGAGATGTTTCCTCGCCCAACCGAGTATCTACAACCTCAGAAGTCCTCTGCTTGGCTTGAGAAGGCCAAGCAACTAACAACGACAAGCGAGAAAAAGGTTGAACCCTTCAACTTTCGCCCAGAGTCCTGTGTCAAGCTCAACAATGTCGAATCTGCTCGAAAGCTTCTGGACAATATGTACAACCAAATGCAGGTTGACAAAATCACAGACGTGCTTGCCGCTTCTCCACCCGTTCCTGAGAAAGTTGAGAGACCTAGGTTCTTGTTTACGGTGAAGATAGTAATGGCAGAAGACCTCGTGCCACTTGACAGTAGCCCTTCGGCTCAGCTTGACACATTTGTAACCCTCAGCGATGAAGCCGGAAACCGCTTGGTAAAGACCCGGACGATATATGAGACAGTTAATCCCCGCTGTGAGAACCATTCGGTCCGTTGTTTTATCTGTCCTAACCTCGGACTGTAGGGGAAGAAACCTTTGATATCTCGGTCGATAAACCCCTCTGGCTTATGTGCAGTATACGAGATCGTGCATTGGTAGGCCAACACGACGTGGTTGGTCGCAGTTTTATCTGTTTGAACCCTGCACAATATGGCGATTTCCTGATGCATGACGTGTGGCTGAATCTTGAAGCCGCTAATCATGGCCATCAAGGTCGAATTCTCCTCCGTGTCAGTATGGAGGGGGAGAAAGACGATGCTCAGTTCTACTTCGGACGAGCGTTCAGATCCTTGAAGCGTAGCGAAGGCGACATGATGCGCATTTTTATTGACAAGGTTAGTGGGAAAACTCTGATTCTCGTTGGTTGTATTCACTTGTAATCTTATTTCGCCAGATGTCTCCTCTCATAAGACAGTCACTTTCGCGCACGGTACTGAAAAGCCTCGTCAAGACTGGTACGGTTCTCGATTACAACAGAGCCATTGCGAACGTAACTGGCCTCTACCGATCTGCACTTGGCTCAAACGTGAATGAAGTGCAAATACCACTCCCATCTTCCGAAAAGCCTCGCTTTCGCCCTGAAGAATTGACTGACTTGGAGATCGAGCGAGCAATCGTTCCGCTGTTTGACTACTTTGATGCCAATCTGCAGATTCTAAATACACACTTGGCTGAGATGGTCAAGGACACGGTGATGCTTAAGGTCTGGAAGGAAGTTCTGACGGTCATCGAGGGTCTTCTCATCCCACCATTGTCAAAATTGTCGAGTGACATGAGACCTCTGAGCGATAAGGAAGTAGACATCGTTTTCAAGTGGCTGAAGGTAATGTTTTCGAACTTTTATTCTGGATTGTTTGCTGATGGGATCTGCAGTTCTTGAGGGATTATTTCTATGCTGATGGTGAAGGCGTTTCACTGGAAGCTCTCCAGAACCAGAAGTATCGCGACGTGATGTCCATTCGCCTGTACTACGATTGGCATACGTGAGTAACAATGTGTGTCTACGAACGTAACTAATTTGACTGCAGGGACACGCTCATGGAAGAATGTGTTCGCGCGATGCAACAGAGTTTACGAGAGGCCGTGCCTGTCAAGAAGCGTGTCAAGAGTGTTTACAATCAAAGAAACCTTGGGACAATCAAGGAACGCAAGAAGGAAAAGCAAGAGAAAGAAGTGTTCAATGGGGAGACCATCATGCGGATCCTACGAATGAGGTGCGAAATTGTTGAGTCACTTGGGGGTCGGTGAGCTCATCTAGTAACACAGACCAAATACACAAGAGTTCCTGGCACAGCAACTTGATATTATGCAAGCCATGCGGGCCGAGCAGGAGCGATCTCAGGCAACAAAGCAGAACAGGAAATCGCAACGTACACGACAAGGACATACTCCACCTATCCCGGCCCAACCATCGAAAGACCCATAAGTCTTGTCCACAGTCTCTGATACCTTGCGTCATATACCCGACCTTTGGACAACCTCTATGACTAACCCGTTAATGCAACACCTTACGAGTCTGTGGAGACCTTTGAGTTGCGGGTGGCGATCGAATCATGCTGCCGAGTGGGAGATGCTGTGGAGATTTACCTTATCAGGCTACACATCCTTGTTTTCCTATTGTTCCCTTTCCAGGACTAGTATGTGTACTTGGACCAACTCCGATTAACTTTGAACCGCCTGCAAGCGAAGAAAACAATGGACCCTCAGTCTCCAAGGAAATGGATATGATTCGGCGTGTCACTTTAATACGCGGGTGTCAAGGACCAACGAGTCGTTGTAGAACTTTCGCTGTCTCCACTCCACTCTCTATCGTTGGCACTCCTGCGGCTCGCTGGTCGTCCAAGCTCTCTAATTTCCTTTTTCTTGGTATCCTTGTATTGCAAGCGCGGGTTTCGCTCATTGTGTTTCCGGACTGTGGCATTCACATTCAACATGTTCCTTCCTGGTTTCGCTCGTAAGTAACACACCATGGACCTTACTGCGTTGAAGTCGGGAGCTCTCTTTCCAGGCGTGTTCATCGTGCTCAACATTGTCCGTGTATTAAGCATCGTTGCTCTCTTGCTCGTATTCGCGACTAGCATTCTCGAGTTGGTTGAAGATATCGAGGCCGTTAACGCGTTCACAAATGGCAATTTCAACCAGACCGCATTCGACATGGGGAACTCGGAATATGTTCCGTATGTGGTTTCTGCGCCGAAGGAGGACTTTGGATTTCTGATGACACTCGTTTAGAAATAGCACCGTCCCCAACCAACCCGGCGGAGCCTTTTGGTCCGTCTTGAACCGGATCTTCATCATATTCCAGACTGTCGTGCTCGTCCTGTCCGAAATCGGTATGTATCGCTGGTCTTTGGATGAGGGGATGGGAGGCTTAGAGTGCACACAGGCTGGCCTGGGACATTTTTTGATCGCTTCTTTCCCGTCCTTGGAAAGGACTTTGGCGTCGGCGCCCTTGGCATCATGCAGTGCTTGTAAGTCGTTACCGACATTCATCCGTTGACTAATCTCAGCCCACATTCTCGTAGGATCGGTGCAACCGTCCTCTCACACTATGTTGGGAAATTTCCCTTGGTGACCGCGTTCTTTTTGTTTTCGGTCGGATGTCTCAACATGCTCGTTGGCCTCATCTTCCGGGAAAGGGCCAAGGACAAGCGGTCCATTCTTTCGTGGCGCGAAAGGAGCAATGATGTCCTCCCATCACATGTGCAAAGCGTTGATATCCGACCCGTTACGCGTACGCTGTCGTCGGTATTAAGTCGCGACGGCGATACTACTCGCGCGCCGACGGATGCCTCCAGCCGGTCTGGATTGGGCTTCGGAAGACAGGGCGAGCAATCTGCCGCCTTGAAAGGTATGTGCGCGTCAGCTGCTCGCGAACTGTCTGCCAACCGATCTTCTAGGTTTCCTTGTGACGAAGCCGGTCGAATCCCTTGCGAAACATGCAACATAAGGATCATCCGAGTTGTTGTATACAAAGTATGGTCATTCGCCCTTTGTATCGATTATCGTGCAATCCCCAAACTGTATTCTCACTGTCTCTGCTCTACTCGTCGTTAAAACTTTCCACTCCCTCGTTCATTCCTTGTACTTACTACGTTGCAATAACGCATGTCCATTGTCCGTCGTGCCAGACGAGCGAGCGAATGAAACGACCAGAAACGGCTCAGCGGCCGCCCGCAAAGCTCGGGCGCTCCAACGTCGTCCCCTGCAAAAACTAGTACGCCCACTTGGTCCAAGATGATATCCGTTTTCCACGCTTCCCACCCCTGACACACATAGACTTGTTTTGGGTCTTTGAGAGGCGGGCTTGGTAGCTTGGTCCACCGCGCGGGGATCTCGATCAGTCATGGATCGATCACACCGGCGCGTCCAACTCTCGGGAAACGCATCGCGTGTCGTGCCCCCTACAACATGGCAGAGGAGCCAGCGCAAAACGTGCGAGCGGACGATTTCTCTGGAGGTGTCGCAGCGAGTATCAGTAGGCCGTACGGCGTTAGACGATGGGGGCGGGCATGCAGGGTGAGAGGATGGATGAGGTCGCACCACGAGTGTGTCTACTTCTGCAGGGAGGTTGACCAACCCGCTTACTTTATGGCTGCAGATGGCCCGGAAAACGCGTAACTTGCAAGCGAATGAGACTACATAAGGGGGTCTGTACCTGGTAGGGAACGAGTGTGGCTTTACACGGCGAAGCAGCCTCCAGACGGGCATCAATTCGACTGTTTCATTCCGGCTACAAAAACTAAATGAATATTGTTACAACGAGTCACTCCAGCACTTTTACAAGTAATACATGGTGTCCCGCAGTCTCGGTCCAGAAACACCACTACCCCACAGCTCCTTGGCCTTCTCGAACGCGGTGTCCTCGGCGCGCTTCTTCCCTTTCTTCCCCTTGTTGTCTTTTGCCGACCCGCTGCCACCGCCCTCGGTGTCTCCGTGTAACAGCTTGTGCAGATAGCATCGTCCACGTTCGCACGCAATGTCTGCCCAATACGCCGGGGAGACGAGGCTGACAGCCTTGGTCGCGCGCGCAAACATGTAGCTCAGCTCGTTCGTCACCTGTTGAAGGTCGTCTGCATTGAACCCGTTTTCGTCGTGCACGACGAAATAGTGCGTCGGTCGTGTGGTGCCTTTGATACCGCCGTGTGCTGTGCGGTGCGAGTCAGTGTGGTTAATCTAGAAGCCGTCTAGGAAGAGACAGACCTTGTAGGAAGAAATCAAACTCGTACGCGGGCGTGACGCCACGATCGACGACCGTGCCAGGGAGCGGATTGCCATCGGCCGCGGCGTCCCCAGGTTTGGTCGGATAGAATCGCGTGTGGTGTCTCTTGCCACAGACGACAATACTAAGTTTGGGTCGGTATGCACCAAAGTGCTCAAACGCCCTCTTCATCTGTGTCAGCTCATATTGGCGTACTTGTATGAACTGACTCTGTAGGGGGACTCGTAAACAGGTGGTTAGAATCGCAAGGCAAGTATACGCACCTCGGAGACCCCGTCCCGGTACATAATAACTCGCTTAGGTAAATTTCCGTTGTTATGAGCCTTGTAAAGTTCGAAATGCCGTATGAACATGTCTCTGAGGACACTGTCGCCACCATCTTGATCACGCTCGATCTATAGCGCACTTTTATCAGATGGTGACTTGCAGTCAGGGGTAGGCCCAACTACCTCAACTTTGCTATTGCGCATGGCGAGTGTCGCGGGATATTGTGCAAAGTGTCCGTCGATGCTCGCAACGACAGCCGCGATGGATGCTGATAGGGACGATGCTTGGTTGGTCATGCTCTCAAGCATATGTATGCAAAGATACTTACGCGTTCCTTGCACAGAGACTCCCCTCGCAGGATGCGTCACGTCCATACCCATGATCATCGTCGACTCGCTCCTTAGCCACGCTCCACTGTTCGCGTCCAATGTATGGTTGATGCCACCCAATTTCATGTTGACCTTTAACGCGACGTTCGCAAAGTATTGTGGTTGACCGTGATCCTTTTTGACTTTGGCGGACTGCATGCAGACCGTGGCGATGTCGAGCTTAATATCACAAAGCCACTTGAGACCATTGTAGATGGCCTTGTCCTCGTTGGACAACATGACGAGGACGAATTCCGGCGCAACGTGGTCCATCAAGTTCTTCAGGGCTCCTTCTATTGTTTCAATCGCATCATCTCGGAAACGGTTGGCTCCTGGCCGAGGCAGTCGCACTTCTGCACAGGCTCGTTCGTCGAGTGGCTGTATCCGCATGCCGCTCTTGCGGCACATTACGTGGAATCCGCTAATGATCTTTCGCAGCTCTGGGTCATTAACGCCATTGAAATCAGAGCTCCCGCCGTCCTGGATGATGAGCACCGCCCATTTGTCCAACTTTGCACCGACAGCGAACTTGACCCCTCGGAGGTTCCACGATGCGCGATTATCGATGGTGGCGGACGCATGGGAAGAGTATGACAACCCCGGTTTGTCTAGGACACGACCGGGCACGACGGCCATCTCTGTACCAACGCTGATCCCAAACGAATCCAGCACTGGGTTCGAATCCCGAAAACCAAGCTTGTTTATACCGAGATTGACAATTTCGTTCGCATTCTCTTTGGGAAGCTTGCAAGCCACGTTGAGCATCTCTGTGGCAAGTTTGCTGTTGGTGAGTTCTCCCTTGAAGCCCTGGTCTTCCAGGATGTCACAAATTTCAGGAGGGTAACGACTACCGTCGGGACCCTCGAGAAGTGGGAGATTGGGTTTCTCCAATATAGTGCCATGCTCTTTCAATGAAAGTTAGCAAGGGTATTCGCGGAAAGGCGAATGTGCTCGCCGAGTTCAAAGTATTTCTCGACCGTGACCTTTCCAAATTTCGGATGTTTAAACGTGTGCTGGCGGGCGTTCAGCTTGGACACGCCTTGTATCATGACAATACGATTGTTGTGCTGGGTCCGCACGCGCACTTGACTTCCGAAAGCACCTAGACTACCTTTGTTCAATCGGCTGTATTCGTCCAAAGCGTCCACGAAGTTTTGTGGCTTGTAAAATGCTGCATGGCATGTGTTGACATTGACCATGAGCTGTTTGTGCGTAGGACGGACAGAGACGTAAAATCCCTCCCGCACCGTGAGCCCTCCTCCAATATCTGTAGGGTGAGGGGAATCAAAAAAGAGGCGTTGGTCTGGATGCTTCTTGGTTTCATCTTCACGTCCTATTTTTACGGCCGTCTGCGACGAATGCGCGGTCAGGACAAGGTTCAGCGCAGATAGAACCTTGGCGAGGGCTTGAGAGTCGACAGGGGTCCCTCTGAGACATCTGTATGGACCTGACGTCAGATGAACCATGGAATAATCAAAGATAACATACTTGTCTAGAATTTCTTGGTCGACTTCTTCTTCCCAAGTAAGATTAAGCTCATATTCAGGCCCTGGACCATCTTGTCCTTCGTCCAGATATGTGCCGCGTATCATCAGGGGTTGCGGCAACAATATGGATGCCACGAGTTTCTCAGCATTGTCGTGTGCTACACGGCCGGGCATGCCAGCTTGCTGCCAATCCACGGTCTGTTCTGCAAGTTGGAACACGCGGTGCTTGACGCGCCGTGAGACCTTCTTGTCGCTACTGAGGGTAATCGCGGCACTGTAGCGGTAAATCGTACCCTTGACATCGACGGGAAAGTAATTGGCTCGGAGCAATATCTCTCTACCTTGCGTTCCAAAGTCAGGTCGTAGCGGAAGTTGGTCCGACTCTGAATCCTCGCCAGTGCCAGTACCGGCCTGTTTATTCAGATTGGCGACAATGGCCACGTCGGAGCCATCTTTGATACGGGCATCGACGGTACCTGGACGATCCTGCATAAAGATGCTGTGGCGCCGACCGGTGCTGTCAGCAGGCAGGCAAGCATCTCGAGAAGCGAGATTGACTAACGCTCCTCTGGGCCCGGGTCGCCCTCGGTAGCCCCCTCTTGGCCCCCCTTGGCCACTGCCTCTGTTGCTAGTGGTAGTGCCACCGGTGGCAGGCGAGGTTCCTGTCGCTGCGGGTTCGCCCTGGCCGCGTCCTCTACCGCGTCCTCTGCGCGATGTTTGCCAGCGCCCGGAACTCGAGCTCGCGCCACTCATGGTTGGTGAGGAATGAACTTGAGACAGTGACGCCCGTAGACGGATGCACCCACTCTGCACGTGACTGCATGATATCACCTTTGGGTCTTTGCGCTGTGCTATCTTGGCCTTTGCTAGCCGCCATGTGCATGTCATTCTTGGCATGCCTTTAGCTGCGCACATTTGATGCATTTCATTTCATTAGGGGGTTTTCCCGTCGCGGGAGCCGTATATATACTTTTAGCGGTGCGGATACTCCGCTCGATGAAGGCACCAAGCAGCGGTGCTATCGAGCATTTGCAGTTGGCGGACGGTCAGTTTGAACACTATCGAGGGCTGATAGTCTTGAGTCAACCAACGCGTTCGCTGCATGAATCACCTTCACTAAACCATTCCCTCCTCCGTGGCTTGTACATTTTAAGACATACCACCCTTTCAAATTTAGCCGCAAAGCGTGGGTGTATCAGAATGTGACGTCGAGGTTGGTACTCCCTCCCGTTTCCCTCTCTGCCCTGGTAAGAAAGATCCGCGCGTCCAAATGCGGTAGGCAGTGTCTCCGAGTCACCAAGTCACGGGATGCTGGTGGCGCTGATCTGCAACCACCCGGACCTTTTTTTTTTTTTCCAGGGCGAGGGTCGGACGAGAATGAAGTCGGGTCGTTACGATCTCGGACAGCGCGCCAGACAAACGACGACGGCTGCCATGGTATTCGATACGATGCATCCAGACCGATTTTATCCATACAATAGACTCTATAATCTGCAAGAAAAAAAAGGGGCCGTGTTCACGGATTTCTATACTATACAGTCACAATTCGGTGGGGTGTAGAATACAGATATTGTCGCATGGGAGCGAAATCTCTGATGACGAGTGTGGGTGGGAGGTGGTACAGATGCATGCTGTCGGGAGCAAAGCGGGTATAAGTGGCACAGGTATCAGGAACACGTGAGGCTACCAGGAGAACCGGGTAACACCCTCCGGGATACGACGGTAACGAACAAAAGTTTAGCATCGCCAACGACAAAAATGCCACGGACGACGTTCACACGTCGCCGCAGGAAGAAGCGAAGGGTTGAAGTACTTCCTGACTAGATCCAGCTTGCCAGGTGATACAAGCGCCAGTTGGGTGGGTCATTTTGGAATGCGAGGGGGGATCCGGACAAGAAGGAGGCCATTAGGAGGCACTCAGTCCTCTTC
Organism: Neotropicomus parvogracilis; assembly: GCA_038088955.1. Classification (NCBI taxonomy): domain Eukaryota; kingdom Fungi; phylum Basidiomycota; class Agaricomycetes; order Boletales; family Boletaceae; genus Neotropicomus; species Neotropicomus parvogracilis. The sequence goes on from JBBPJX010000002.1 coordinate 17,045, forward strand.
GGGCACTTCGCATATACTGGAAAGAGACTGCTTGCGCGCGTGACCGCGGAGGCTTGCGCTGCTGCGTCTTCTGTGATGACCAGACGACCTTCTATGCACAGGCTGGGACGACCCTGCTGCGGGAACGCTAAAGGAGGGGGAGGGTCCGCCATTGAGCGGAAGGACGGGTGTGATTTCCTCGGAAAGGGAAGAAAGGGAGGAACTCGGAGATGAGCTGTAGATGACGTATGGCTCTTCGTCCTCCTCCTCCGCGCAGGGAAAGGGAATGACGGATGGCTGGGGCGCTATACCAGCATCTTGCGGGGAAATGGGTAAATATGATCGGCTGGAACGGCCGAAGATGAGCTGAGGTGCAAAGTGTCAGGACATGGGAGACCGGCAGACGGACGTGGGAACACGAACAGAGTCTTTCTGAGCGTTCGTCTCCCTTACCCACTCGGTGACGCGACGAACCCATTCCCTCTGTTTGAGGAATTCGATGCGCTCCCTCCTCTGTATGGCGGACTCTACAAAGTGTTTCTGCCTGCCATGAGCGTCGTAGATGGGCGGATTGTTGGTGGTGGTGGTGGACATGAGGAGGGGGTCGAAGGCGAGCATAATAAAAGAGCGGGGGATGTCAAAGGTGCGTCGTGTCAGATTTATAGTGAAAAGGGGGGTCTAGATCGTGGAGTGCGTGGCTGTGCAGGGATTGGCAGCAATTATATTGTCTAGGATGACTCAGCGGGTATGACGCTACTACAAAGTGTGTTAAACGCTACGACGGTGCAGCTCTTCCGACCTCTTTTTCAGACCCTCTGCCATCGCGTTGTATGCTTGTTGTAGCCCACTTCCGACGAAAAACTTGATCACGTATGCCAACAGGCCAGTGAACACCTCGATGGTTTCGTAGCGCGTCTTCTTCTGCCCGTCTTGAACCACCTCGACCAGTGCCTGCCATCGTACTGCAGAGAGCAGCCAAGGGGGGTACTCGGCATACTCCCATGCACAACGGTGGTTGTCTGGGTCCATGTTGGTTATGATAACGAAGGCTGAGCTGGCCGGGAACAACTTTGGGGGGTCGAAGGAGGGGGGAATATGCACAGGATGTATGAGCATATGAACGCCGGCACGGGGTGTTTGCTGGGACGCGGGAAGGGGCCGCCTTGACGCGTCCGTGAGGCACTGGTTTCGACTGTGCCGATTATGCCAAGCATCAGAGTTGAATCAACATGGTACGTACACGAACGGGTTCCTGCAAATAATGGCGTCGTGTCCAAGGCTGTGGGGAACGAGGCACGTACCATTCGTGGTATGACTTCCAGTCCATCAACACTTGCCATACTACGTCGCGCGGGGCATCGATGACTATGGACGCGGATGGGGTGAACACACCGTGCTCGACCAGGGGGGGGACCCCTTGGACATGTTCCGACATGGTGGTGTGAAGGCGGGGATTGGAGAATGCCGCGAGATTGAATCACATGTCTATATTATTACATAATCAAAATACCGACACAGCCACTGATAGGTTTCTTTGACCAGATGTCGTCCGCGTCCGCGCTCGCAAGTCAGCTTGCAGCGTCGGCGTCGTTGAACGCGTCGCTGCTGCAGGACAGGTCGAAAAAGAAAAAGACAGAGTCGTATTTGTTCACCGGCAGAGATGCTGACCTCCACGACCTCGACTCGATACACGCCCTCGCATCCACCGCATTCACCCACCTCTCTTCCCTCTCCTCCGCGTTCTCGTCCAGGTCGCTCAGTGTCGGCGAACATGCATCGCAATGCGCTGTCGACTTTGAACACGCCTTGTTCTCAGACGCAGCCAGGGCTCTCGATCGCACGCTCCAGACATCCGAAGTCAACGTTAATCTTGATCAGAACATAACTGCGTTCCTCGCCCTCCTTGGTCCTTGGTTAATGGACGTTCCAACCAGCAAGGTATTGGAGTGGCTCGTTCGGCGGTTCAGGTAACTTCTCTTCCCCTCGTTCCAACAACCGATCCAACGATCATTAGAATCAACGAGTTCAATGTCCCTGCCATCCTCGCCTTGTTCTTGCCATACCATGAATCCCCGCACTTTGTCAAAATGCTCTCGATATTGCATATCCAGTATGTGTTTGAGGGCGAAATCACTGTCTCACGCTGATGCCCTCAGAGACCAAACTCTTGTTTTTCGTTTTTGCTTCCCTTCAAATCTGCAGCAAAGCCCCTTCCGCGCAGCGCCTTGGTCAAGGCAATGGCATCAGACATGGAAGTGGCACGTTTTATCGCCCCCCTCCTACCTATCGCGATCAAATGTATTCCATTCTTCCCCCCTCCCGGTTTCTGCTCATCGCTATCTTAGGCTCCCATTTACATAGAACACTGATTGCATTTCATGTTGCCACGTTACACGACTACATTTCCAACGCCCCGTCCCTGGACGATGACATCCTTGCATTTATTTTACCCTCACTGCTGACCCCAATCCAGTCTTCCCAGAAAGATTCCAATGTCGTGGTGAGTTCTCTGCTCACACATTCTCTCCACTTGGCCTGACGCATTTGTCGACTAGCTCGGAAGCTTTGTTCTCTTGTGTGCTCTTTCTCAAAAAGTAAACCTGAAGCCTGCCGCTGTTTCCGCCATCATCAGCGCAATGACAACACAAGTGCGCGGAGCGCGGGGTTCGGGAAAAGGTTCTATATATACTACTCATTTTGTCAAGACTGCCGTGGCAATTTGTTCGTCGCAAGAAAATGTCCAGATGTTCCCCCTCAGCACTAGCCGCTTGTGCGCAAAAATGTCGTATGTCGTCTCAATGTCTCGTCTCATCTCGTAAAAACTACGCGACTCGTGCAGTGGATTCGCCGATGAAATAAGTAAATCTATGGCGATGGTCGGCGTTCAGCATTTTGTTCTCCCACTTCTTCGGTCTCTAGGCGAACGGTGTGTGGATTTCCTTCTCTTCTTCCGTGTGGACGTGGCCTCACTTCGATATAGCATTCATGAACATCGGGTTTCGTCAGTATTTTCAACTCTGATAAATACAGCAAATACACCTCCCGAAGTCATCAAGGAACTGTCTCGCATTCTCATTCGCATTGTCGTATTGCCACCTGATGCCAGCCATGGATCAGCTGAGGCCGAAATGAGAGAGGAAATTACCCGCGCCGCACGATCGTTGCTTTCTCTCGTTCATCAACGCCACATTGACCTTTTAAGAGGTGTCGCAGATGACGTACTTGCCGAGGTCAAAGTTGGCGAACTGAACGAGGATAAAAAGGGGCGTAAAAAGATGGCGAATGACCTCTTGATGTTGTTTTCTCTAGTGAGTGGCGCCACGTCTATTGGCATACTCACAACTAAGGCAGCGCAAATACAAGAACCACCCATTAGCTGAGTCCAAAAACATCGACGAGATCGTAATTGCATCTGCAAGCACATCAAAGGAAGCGCGTACCGTCGCAATAGAACGAATGTACTCGATGCTGGAACAGGATGGCTTGTCTGCTCCGGACATGGTTCGCATTTTTTGCTCGATCCTTGACTTCGGCTAATGGTATACTAGGCATCTATCCAATCCGCCCTGCTTGGCCGTGTCTATGATACCCATACAGGGGTTTTGCAAATGCTCTATGCTTCATCTGACTTATTTCTTTCGACGATTACCTCGACTACGTCACCCCAGCAACTAGTGGACATCATTACTTCACAATTGTTCTCCACACCTCCCCCTCGTGCTATTTTACGTGCGCATGTAGCATTCCTCGCGGGACCGTTGGTCAAAAAGCATCCTGACGTCACCTCCACCGTCCAGCAAACTGCACTCTTTCCGTTCCTATTGGCATCAAAAACAAAGTTTAAGACGATGCGTGGCGTGTGGGCGGCTATCAAGGAAGGTGGTGGTTTCCAGACGGGATGGTTGGGAGGTTGCGTGGATGTGTGGGATCAAGCATCGTTGTTGGACAAAGAATCCTTGGAGGCGGACAAGGATGGTGATGGAGGTAGCGAGAAGATATGCGAAGCCAATCTTGGCGTAGCTGACAAGATGGCGGGTGAGTGGTTCTCGGCGCAGGCTATGATTACACACTGAGATGTGGGCGTGTTCATAGAGAATATTCTGGCCGCAAGCAACAGCGCCGAATATATTACTCTTTTACTGACCAAGCTGAACGACCAAATGTCTCATGCTCGGGCATTGGCATATCTAGTCTGCCGCGCGCTGCTGATGCGAACCTCGGGAGATCAACAGATCTTATTGGCCCACCGTTTCATACGTGCTACACGCTCGACTCTTCTAGAAGCAAGCGACAGTTTAAGCCTGGAAGAGGTTCGTCCAGTCCTACTTATCTTGCCGAGGATCCGGGGTTCACAATAACGCAAGGCGTTGGATGCATACCACGTAGGCATGAAGGTAGTTGCCAGGCCAGGAGGACGAGACACTATTCATGCATTGCAAGCTTCGATCCTTGCTTTGATCCCGAGTCTCCCCGTCCCTCGTAACTTCTCAGCCGCTTGGATTTCTGTGATTTCCTCGGTACGTAACACGTATCTTATGATGCAGCCTAGCCAATCAAGTGCGTCGAAGGTCGATCAGATTTCCAGTGACCCAAGTCAGCGCTATATATCTTTGATGCAAGAAGTCTACGCCGTTGCCGCTGCCTCTGCGGGTGCTGTACCCAACCAGCTTTCAACTTCCATTTTGCGAGCACTATTTCTCAACCTTAGAGACAGCTCGCTGGCTTTCCTCCTTGGGGCACTGCTTTCCTCCTCACCCTCGTTGGAGGGAGTCAGAACTCATGCCCTTCTGCACGTTCTCGCATTCATGCGTGGTCATACCAGCGCCAGTGCCATCGATTTCCAGACAGTGCTCCCGTCGTTGATTACCGTCCTTCTGGATGTACGAAGTGAGAAACGGGATCGTGCCCTGGTTTTCGAGAGTATCTTGCTTCTCGGTGGCACGCCTGAGAAAAAGCACGTGTATGCATTGGACACGATATATGGATCGGCTTCCTGTGAGTCTCTGGATGCCCCTGCGAAGGACTTCTCACGAATTTGGAACAGCTCGATTACAATGTGTTGACACCAAGAACCTTGATACCTACGTGAAAGCTCTTATGAATAACAGAGAGCAGATAATCCAAGATGGGAACTACATCCAGGTGTTCCATCAGGAGCACTTTCAAGAAACGCATACGAAGTAGGAAATATCTATTTATATGCCGTCTGCCTCTGACAATCATGTGCAGATATAGACGTCGGGTCCTGTGCTTCTTGCTCTCGCATGTAGCCAGTCATCCTTTCCCGTCTGCTCGCATCGCGCTGCTCCGCTCCATTGAGAGTGTCATTGATTTCTCCAAGTCCTATATGTTACTTCCGGTCATGAAGAGTCTGACGGAAGACTCAGCGCCCATTGAACAGATGTTTGAAACGTCATTCGAGGTATATGTATCGCTCATCGTCGGTGGCTTCCTCAACACTACCGCGGCGGATCTCGAGAGGCCAGATGACAACGAATCCTGGTCTGTGTTCCTGTCAGGACTCCGATTCTACTTCCATTCCAGTCAGTTCAAAGTGACCTATGTTTAGTTGCATGTGCTGACCAACCCTTCACAGACTCGAATGCGTCTGCGCAGCAGCTCTATGCGAATGCTCTTGAACAGAGGCTCTTTGCTGGTCTTGGTCGCGAGAGTCGCTCGGAAGTTTGTAAGGTCTTGTTACAAGCAGGCGGCGAGGGTGGAGAAGCGGTGAGTAAATGCATATCAAGTGTAATTTATGGTTGCTCAAATACACCGCGCTTAGTACTTGGCATCCCGAGCGCTCCTCGGGAAACTTCTCGGGGATATTCCGTTCATCATCCATTTGCTTAAACAATTCCGACCAGACCACGTCGAGAGCGAGGCGCCTGTGAGTAAACGCGCCAAGTTGGACTCGTATGTGACCACTGTGTTTGTTGTGTTTGGACTGACAACGTTTCTAGAACACCACGTTCCTCCGAGATCAACAAACTCCAGCCGTTGACTTTGCTGGCCGAAGTACTTGGAACGATAGAGATTCAAGGATCCTTGGATTTGGTGTCAAATCTTTTGGAGACACTCAATGCGACCGTTCGGTCCGACCTTTGGGGACCATCCGATACGAACTACGTCTGCCAGATGCTAATGGCTGCAATAGAAAGGAGTGCAAATAAAATTGTAGTAAGCATTCCTCTCGCAGCACCTCCTTTGTCACTCAACGGGATGCCAGGAGCCCAGCACGATGCCCATCCGCTTGGATGTTTTGGTCGAACTGATCAGGGGTTTGTTTGATTTCGACTTTTCTCGTTCGTCAACTTCTAATTTCACTTCACAGTTACCGACAACCCCCAAACATTCAGCGAGGCTCTGCTCTTGATGGCCAAGTTGGCACGGCTTGCTCCTGACTCTGTCCTTCACAACATTATGCCCATCTTCACGTTCATGGGGTCCAACGTCTTCCACAGAGACGATTCGTACAGCTTCAAGGTCGTAGAGAATGTGAGTTTGCATTCATCCATTACTTTAAGCTGGCTCAAGGACTTGGTGCAGACCATCGATAACATCGTGCCAGTGATGGTGTCATCCTTGAAAACAAAGAACTTGGAGGGCTTCAACTTGTATATTGCGGCAAGAGACTTCTTGCGCATCTTTACGGATGCATCAAATCATATTCCCCGACATCGACGACAAAAGTCTGTCCTTTGTGAGAAGCTTGGCTCGACTACTTATTTTACTCCACCAGCTTTTTCGTGCACCTCACGGAAGTTCTCGGAGCGCAAATATTCTTGGCACCGGTTTGCATGCTCCTGGTCGACAAAGTCACTAATCGCGCTAGCCGACAAACTCCGGAAGAAGCACAGAATACGCTCGCCCTCCCCACGCTGTTGCTACGGCATTTCAACCGCCCATTGCAATTATGCGTGCGTTTGTCCAGTGTCTTCACCCAGAAGACAGCTCACATCGCGTTTCAGGTGCTCACAGAAGTATTGAAAGAGTGCCTGCGACTTAAGTCCCAGCTTTTGACTTCAGAAAATGCTATGCCCACATTTTTAGATTATCCTAGGTGAATATTACTTGCATTTTTACTCTGGGTTTGTTGAGACCATGTTGCAGGGATGGTGAACACTCTTCGTCTGCCTCTGCCACGCTGAAACGCCGCATACAAGCACTCCTTGTATTTGCAAGCACGTCCTTGACTCCACCGTCGGGGCCAGATGCGCCCAGCGACGGAGAGGGCGGTAACTCCACTGACATCATTATCCACCTTTTGGACCTCGCCACGCCTCCAACTGGCGACGCCGCGGTAGGCGATGTAGCGACGATTGTCACTGCGGCTCAGACCGCCATCGAACGTATTATGAACGTCATTTCTGCCAGAGAGTTCCTGGCTGCGGGTTGCGTGATGCTGGCATCCGAGGACACAAGGGTGCGTTTTGTTTGTTCACCCTGTTGATCGGCTGATGTGGATGGACGATACTCGTTTATTAGATCAAATCGGGGGCGCTTGGCGTCGTTTCTGCCAGAATCCCAATGGTTACTGAAAAAATGCGCAAGCAGTGTCAACCGATGGTCATTGAACTCATCGGCCTCATCCGGGACATTATCGAACACCAATCTGCTGGTTCGCTGGTTGAGTCTGCGCTCGGAGCGTTGAAGGCTTTGGCATCCACGTGTCACGAAGGAGAAGAAATGACGCTCACTTCAACCCTGCCGCACGTCCTGAAAGTGGTACGATCCCGGACATCTGCAGCAGCGGGGGTATCGGTATTACCATCTTATATGTGAGCCCTATTGTTGTCTCGTATTCTCGCGTAGGCACTGACAAGTGTGGTCAAGCACTGCTCTCGGTCCGCGAATCATACCTCACTTTAGAGACATCGCTCAAGAATGCATATCGATCCTTCGTGAAGGTCTAAAAGGGAAGACGCGTGCGTCTCGAAACGCACTCGCCGTAACTGGACCCCCAGAGCTTGCCAACGTGGGGCAAGCCGCTCTTGAGACCCTTCACGGTCTTTTGTCGTCTCTACCAGCCTTCTATGGAGCGAAAGAACTGACTGACATAGCGAAGCTTTACGTCGATTATAGTGCTGCGTCGACCGTACAAAACAATCCCCTTACCGGACTGAGCAAGGCGATCTGCAAACGAACGTCGGCCGAGGTATTACTTCCTGTGCTACATGATCTTTGGCCCGATGTGGACAAAGCACAGACCAAGGTGCGCCACATCGTTGTGTAATGTGGACCAGTGACGAACTGATTCATCAGGAGAACGTGAACGGCATGATTGGGTACTTTACATTGCTGAAGAAGGCGCTGCACGGCGCTCCCCGTCCAGAAGTCCTGGATAATCTGCGACCGATGTTCAAGGTCTTCATGGAAGCATTCGATGTGAAAATGGTGTTTGGTTTCACCAAGGTGAGCACTTCGCGATGTCGCTCGCAGAGAATCGTTCAATACTCCCTCTAGGGCGAACCGCATGTGATATCGGCCTTTACCGAACTCGTTGTGAAGCTCAATGAGAATGCGTTTAGGCCCCTGTTCCGACGTATGCATGACTGGGCGTTTGCGGATGAAAAAGGTGAGCAGTTGAGGGTCGACGACAGCTCGAAGATGACGCGCTTACTCTGGCCACATTAGCGACAGAGGAGAGACAGATTACATTCTGTCACGTGTACTCTGCCCTGCTTGACTACTTCAAGGTAATGTAGATCGGTCATGGTCTGCAGTATGCTGATCGCCTGGCTGGTCACCCGCAGGGACTGATGAATCCATACATGTCCACGCTGTTGCGCCCCCTCACAGAAGTACTCCGATCTTTTGGTTCCACGTCGAAAACTTCCACTCAGGATTTGGCACTATGGTCGGGCGTTATCACAACACTGACAAAGTCCCTTGAAGCTGATGACGGAGGTACGTCCGTCGCCTCAGGGCCCCGACGCAACTCAAACCCCCCTCCTCTTCAGTTTTCTGGCGTGAAGACAAGTTGTCTGTGCTCCTTCCGCACGTACTGTCCCAAGTGCCCGTTACAGTGCACTTGCCCTCTCCTTCCCCAGTCGCCGCCGCTCCCTCGGAGATACCACCGAAATCGCCACGAGAGCGTCTGATGTCCTGTCTCGTTTCCATCGTCACACTTGTGCCCGATACGTCTCCTGACCTCCTCAAGCGCCTCAACCTCGATCTTCTTATGCACACACGTTCCGAAGACGCGCGCGTACGTATCTTGGCGTTGTCGTGCGCAACGGAGATGTGGAAAACAGAGGGAGGCAAACTCATTGGTACGTCGTCGTATACTCTTGACGCCGATTGGGACACTCAACCGTACTCACGCTGATAGGCTTCGTCGGCGAGACGGCGACGTTCATCGCCGAGTGTGCCGAGGACGATAACGACAACGTCGTTCGGGAGGCGCATCGACTCAATAATGCAGTCGAGAGCGTGGCGGGGAGTATCAGCGGTTTGTAGTAGTGTGATGCTACGCACTAGCTTCAATTTCAAAAGCTTTCGTCCTGTTCCGGGTGTTGGTCGTGGTTCGGTGGTCATTATGCGCAGCGTCACTTAGTACTTTTCGTTTCAAACGTGTCGCTGCGCAGACTCGGGCTACAAACTTCACTTATCAACACGCAGATGGCGTGGCTAAAATATCTCCATTATGGAGACACATTCATTCCCTCGAGGGGATCCGAAGGCCCTTTTGATCATGAGCCCCAGCAATGCAAGTCGTACAGGATCATTTACGTGGCTATCAATGCATAGAGCAAACGTAATAACACGGAAAGCCTACACCAATCTAATCTAATTCATTTTCGTTCATTTGAACTGAAAAGATGTCAGCATATATGAGGGTGACGAGGAAACGTGCGACTCACGTTCTTTCCATCCTTCCATGCCTTGCCGTCCATCTCCAAATCCCAAGCGAGGGCACTCTCAAAGAACTTCTTGTCTGCTTCGTTGTCTAGATCCAGTTTCTTGTAGTCGTAACTCTCCCAATCAGGCGCACAATCAACGACGGCTTTGACGTCTTGACCCCGGAGGATCAATGCACCAGAAATGACGGACGCGTTGGGCTCTCCAAGTACACCAACAGACCCAAAGAGGTATTTACGCGAGGCTTCGAGACGATTGAAAAAGCCTCCGATTTGATTGGAAGACATAAATATGAGGGTAAGCTCTTCGTTGTACTTGAAGTCGACTCGCCAAACTGAAAAACCCTCCTTGTCAAAACTGTCCGCGGGCTATTCAGCGAAATCCAAGACAATAAGCAATAACGGGAACGCACTTGGCGTAGAACCACTCGAGGGAACCACCAGGTCCACGAGTGTCTTTGTTGGAGTATGCGCGTTTCCAATCCTCGAGGTTGAAGGTCGACTTTGGTAGGAAATCGAGAGGGTTCTTGGCTTTCGGTTCCTCTGGGACGAGGTTACCATCGTCCTCTTCGTCTTCATCCACCTTCTTTGGCTTCTCTTTCTCCTTCTTTTCTTTTGGTGCAGCAGGGGCGGGGGCAGGCTTTGGCTCCTTCTTTGGAGGGACATACTGGACCACTTTTTCGGTGTATTGGATCTCACCAAAGATGTCCTTTAACTTGGGCTGGTTGCCGATCGTCTCGAGGTGGCGGACGGTGTTGACAAGCTTGGAACGCGCTTCGGCGTCAATGGTGAGCTTGACAGCACGGGACACGGCAACAGCAATATTGACATCAGCGAGGGTGATTCGCTCGCCAACGACAAAGGTTCGTGTCAATAGGTGCGCGTTGAGGGTGTTGAGTGCCCTAATTTGGCGCTCGATGAGGGTGTTATGGATCTGCAGAATGGAGTGAGATTCGCGATACGGAAAAAAGGAAGGACGTACGGCCTTGTTGTACGCGAAGACGCCATAGAACATCTGATAAGTGATTTGCGTCGCAATGCCGATCTCCGTTTCGGCGAAGTGAATCCATTGTTCAACAAGTGCTTGTTCCTCTAGAGATGTACCAAGAAGATTGGCGTTCGGCGCGAGCGTTGCCACTGTGAGGATAGCATTAGCCTGCGATCAGCGTAGATAACAGAAGGGATGGGTGGGTGTCAGAATTTTCTATCATATCGACATTGCACGTTAAGACAGGGATAACTGATAAAGACATGATTTGCATCTTTGTCGACCGCACCGAGCGATCTGTGGTTAGGGGAAGGCAAAAACGCACAGTAGTGAGCAATAGCAGCGCCCTCGGTAAGGTTGAGACCGTTTGAACACTCCAGAGCGGGGATCTTTCCGTGGGGAAACTTTTCAAGAAATTCGGGTTTCTTGTTGTCCTCAAAGTGCTTGTAATCAGCGACGATTTCGAGCTCGAGGCCGCCAAGCGCAGCGACACTCCTGATCTGTGCCGTGTCAGAACGACGCGGAGCAAGTTACATGCGATGGTACACACGACGTGTGTCTGGGGCATTTGCTCGACCGAGTAGAGCTTTCCAACTGGCGCCATTTTTGCGGACGATGAGATGGAAGAGAAACACAAAGATGAATCTTTTTTCGTGATCAGCGCGTCTTATCGATCGCATAGAAAATAACTAATTAATTAATTATCTCATGGATACCGACACCGACGCCTCTGACAACGACCAGACCCAGTTGCTCAACGTCCTCAACGACGCAGACGCCGACTCGCATCGCATTCGCACCGCTTTCGACGCTTACTTTATCCATGCTGCGTCTCGGTCCCGCACCTCTGCCAACGTCTTCTCCACACATGTCCTCCCACTGACCCAGCAAGAATACAACGACACCATCGCCGCCTACGATGCCCGCACTATCGACGCCCAGCCCAGGACCCGCTGGTCTGGTGACCACGACGTCCGTACCGCATTTCGCCGCTATGCCCACGAGCTCAGTCAAGGTTTCAATCTCGTCTTCTACGGCTTTGGCTCAAAGCGCGTCGTTCTCAATGACTTCGCATCCAAAGAGCTTGCCCACCGTGGCCATGTCGTCGTCGTTAACGGTTACCACCCCAACACCGTCCTCAAAGACGTGCTTGCCTCCATAGAGCGCATTCCCGGCATCGCCAACGCCCCCATCACTGGTTCGGACGCGCAGGTACGCCGCATTTGCTCCTTCTTCTCCGCCGCCGACGCGCCGCGCACACGTCACCTATACCTCGTCGTGCACAACATTGATGCTCCACCCATGCGCGCCACAAAAATGAGAAACGCGCTCTCCCTTCTCGCACTCTCTCCAAACATCCATCTCGTCGCGTCTGTCGACAGACTTGGCGCACCCCTTCTGTGGTCCGCCTCCGAGCTTCTCGCACGCAAGATCTCTCCCGAAGGTGCTGTTGCTTCTCCTTCTGCCGAGAGGCACATCGCCTCCGCAAAACGTGGATACGCCTTTCTCTGGCACGACCTTACTACCCTCGTGTCCTATGACACCGAGCTCTCGTTCGCTGACCGTTCTTCCATTGCTGGTGCATCATATGCTTCGACTGGATCCCGCTCAACTCTAGCATCTGCATCCTCCGCCGGCGCTGGTGCGCCACTTACAGAAACTGCGGCTGCCCACGTCCTCGCCGCCGTCACTTCCAAAGCCAAAAAGCTGTTTATCTTACTTGGCAGGAGACAGCTCGAAGCCGTCGAGGCTGCATCAGGCGCAGCCACAGGCTCGGAAGCCGCTGCCCCTACTGACATGGCGCAGTTCGGACTTGGCTATGATGCACTCTTTTCTCTCGCGAGAGAGCATTTCGTTGCGACGAGCGATACGGCATTGAGGGCACTGTTGGGAGAGTTCAAGGACCACGGTTTGATCGTTACTGGTGCTGCTGGCGGGGGTGGCGGAGGCGGAGATACTCTTTGGATCCCGCTACGAAAGGAGAGATTGCTGAGGGTGCTCAAGTCGACCGAAACTGAGTCATCCCAGTCATGATCTAGAAAGTGTATTCATTGTCCATGTAGCCATATCTTATTCAAACTCTTGCGACCAGATGTTCGCCCGACGACCAGTTTGTTGACCGCACAATTGCATTCCCTGTAACAAGATTTGCATTTTAATCGTTTTCTTCAAGCTGAGGTCATTACCGAACTAAGATTTCATTGTTGATGGCTGCGCGCAGGCATCTCGTCCTTTTTGATGGAAGGTAGGAAAGGCTGTCGTCGCGACTGCGGAACTGACTGTCCCCCAGGGCTGTAAGGCTCTGCAGTGAGGACAATGACGTCGGGGCAAGCACGTCCAGGATGCGAATACGGTCAGTCAATTCTTGGAAAGTGATATTACCCGCGAAGCTGGACATCGACATCCGAAACGGAGGATCTGGGTTTGTCTGGCGACTAAACGGCTCCGGCCCAAGATACATTACGCGCTTCACATACAAGAAATCCTTCCGCCACCGTCGTCTGCCTAGTTGGGAGACGCTTGGCTCAGATCTCCCCACTGTCGCCAGGACATGCTGCGCATTCGATGGAGATCGCATAAGAGGGTCCTTCGTAATAATGAGACTTGAGGTGAAGAGCTGAGACGACCAGAGGCAAAGTCGAACGCTCGACGTTCAGCCTCGGATCTGCAGGCCCTGTTCTGACAGCGCCTGACAATTCACCGGCATCCTAATTCATTCTCGAGTCTCAGGACCCTACAGACGACGTGTACACGGCCAGTGACAAGTCGAGCATCAGCCGTTCTGACACTCTAGCATTACTGTCACTTTGCACATCAGCCAATCTTGCACCTCAAACCAATTAACCCACAACCGTCCGACATCGGATCAACGCTCGCAACGCTCAATGCGTCGAATTTCTAGACGGCGCCGACGTAGTGTCGTGCGGTGATTTTACGCGATCCCGAAACTCCCTTGGTCACCAGGAACAATGACCCGTTGATGAATTCCACGTAACTACTCCACCACAGCTACGCGAGCGTTTGACCTGACGAAGCTGTGACAGACAAGCGGAATGGCACAAAACGGACCGCTCATGAACCACCACCGATCGCATAAACCATACGACCATCATGACCGATGCCAAGGTGTGATTTGGCTCCTCCCCTGTGGAATCTAGTGTCTAGTTGCCGGGGCTTCGTCAGGGTCTGGCCGTGCTGTGACTGGGCATCTCCTCGGGGTCGGCAACAAGGCTGTTGCAACCTTGAAGCACGCCACCCCTCCACTCAGGTCCTCGCCCTCAAAGTGGACATCGCTGACAAGCTATACGTCACGGTAATGTCTGACCTAGCTAAAGAGATCTTTGGTAGAATCGGGGTCGCACTCCACAACGTCGGTACCTAGAATTTCGAGGCCGTACACAAGGAGATGTTCGGTGTTCACTTTTGGACCGCTGTCCGCGCAACCACAGAAGTGGTAGGATCCTTCCGAGATTCCAATAGACCCTAGACTGGGCCGCAAAGGTCCTGCAGTGCGTGGACGCCACAGCGCCTTGTCATAGCTCTTCGTGTTTGCTTCTTTCATGTGCTGACGCTCCACCAGCAGAGAGATTGATAAGTCACCGGTATCTAATCATCTTTCCGTCGGTGTGATGATGGTGCCAGCTGGTTCTAGCCTCAGTCAGTGCTGAATTAGACCCTACCTGGAGCATCAAGGGTCATTTTCCAATTCGCCTCGACCATACGCCCTAACCTTTCCAAAGCCACGACTCTCGATCCAGAACCATATCGAGATCTGTACGAGGAAGTACCGCACTGCACTTGAACGCAATGCATATAGACCCCTATTGGTTCATAGACCCAGCTCCTTGGCGTACCTGGACCAGCTTGACCAGAAATGTATGACGGCGACGTTACACCCGATCCAATCGCAGATTGAAAAGCTGACACGCCTCTTCGTGGCTCTCATCGTGATAGGGGGTTGTGATCTCGGCTCGAGATGAGGCGAAAAGCGCGTTGGAAGTAGTAAACACGAGGGCCAGACAGGAGACTTATACCATGATCATTGGAGCTTCGAACGCTGGAGCAGACCAAGGAGATTCCAGTTCTCGATACTTTTTGTCCCCCCAAACATTACTGTGATAACGTTGGTGTTGGACACCAATAATATTTGTGTGACAGACCGTGACTTGTCACAACGATCCAATCACGACAAGCCTAGTCGCTTGACGTGTCGAAGAGCGCTGGCAGCAAGAGGCTGGACGAACCTTTGATACTCGACTCGAGAGCGATCGGCTCCTGGTAGTGGTCCATTAAACTTCCCATCGCCAAACACCAGGGTCACTACACAAAAAAAAAGTGATATACCACCGGTGTTCCGCTTGCCCAACGGCCGGAACATTATGAACACGTCGAACGGAAGATCTTGACGTTCCGCACGGTTGCGTTACAGCAAAGGGCTTGGGAAAATGCTGACCAGCGATTCGCAGAACGCGTTTGGAACCTATCGGCGGAGATGTCTCCGGTCCAATGCCCGGGTCCCGCGACAGGTTCCCGCGACGACAAGACATTGAATTCGTTTCTTGGTCATCTGGGCCATGAGTCTAGATTCGATCCCAGGATGTCACGGCGGCACGAGCAAGACACTGGTAAAGATATCCCGTGACGGGCGTTCCACTGCACAGCAGTCAAGACACTATGCACACGTCGAACGGGAGATTTTGGTGTTTGACGGATTTCTTCTGTAGATATTATCAATCATGAGACATCGGTCCGATGGACAATTCCGGTGATTCTTGTTCAATCGGTTGGAAGAGAGGTTTGTATGTCGGTCATCCGTAAGGTGATGGGCGCCTTCGGGCGATACGTGGCTGCTTCAAGGGCTGTCAAAATGCTATCAACACTGACGGCGACTTGATGAAAGCCAGGCTGGGCATTGGTTAGCGAATGGTCCATATGTACACCTGAGATGGATCGAGGATGATTGGAATAACCTAACTCAGATGTCACCCTATCACACTGGAACTAGAGCGGAGGGATCAGTTCTAAGTCAACCAATAATTTTTGGACCAATCACTTCCACGGTTCATCCATGGGCCTTACAGTCGTCCAAACTCGGCTTTAAACTTGACAGCAGGCGTGTGCACTTGCTTTGATCACTATTGTATTCTTCACATCGGTTTGATAGGTGTTAAGCGGTATGAACTTAGTATACGTGTGGAATAATACGGTAGGGGACGAGCTGTTTGTACTTTTCCCAGTCTTTCCCATACCTACAATGACCCATCAGATCACGTCAAAAAGATAAACAAATTGGAAAAGGGTGAGACGCACTTCTTTTCACAGTTCTCATCGTCCCTCCTCTGTCTGTGGATGAGTAATACCGCAAAGTAGGTGACGTAGAAATACGTGATGGGAGTTTCGAAGCCCGTTGGAAGAGACCAAGCCAGCGCCATGAGGAGGTCACCGCTATAAAGTAGGGATAAAGCGTGGGATTAACATCACCTTTGCCAAAATGATGATAGCTAACGTACAAATAATTTGGGTGTCGCGATCGTCCCCACCACCCCGATGTCAACAACTTGGACCCCCTCTCCGTCGTCATATATGAGAGGTCTATTTAGCTAATTGTCAATCGCCGGGACTGCCGCGAAGTCGGGCTACTCACTTTTGGGGTTCTTACCGTTTCTGAAGTCATTCTTTTCCCCGTTTGCACTCCTGAAGATCCAATAACCCAAGGCATTGACACCCAAGATGCCAGCAACGCTTGCAACCCCGAGTTCTACAGGTCTGAAGACAAGGTAACGTGCCTGAAGGGTGTACACAAAGGGTACCCAAGCCAGATCACCAACAGAGAGCATAAATCCGAACCCGTCGGTCGTGATATCCATGGTCGTGAAAAGGGCAGGCTATGGGAATGTTATAACATTGCAGTGGCAGAGTACGTTTCGGATCGCACTCACCTCGTTGTATAGCCCGTCTGCAACATAGAGTCCTTGGAAAACGAGGACGAGCCAAAGGCTCCACGTGACGTTTTCCCAACCTCCACGCCTCACGGCTTGCACGCAGACCATGCTGATGTCAATGAGAACCCAGAGGATGAGTCCTGGGCGAAGCTCGTTGAACGACTTGATGTCGAATGAGCCAATAGAAGGATTCAGTTCACGCCCAATGAAGAACTGAACCAAAAGGGTCAGATGGACAAAGACAAAGAAAAAAGCGAGGAACAAGAACGGACATCATAGATTGGATTGCCGGAGTTGCCACCAAGCGCCAACAGCGCGCCTTCTCTGAAAGAAAAGGCATACACCCCCAACCCCTGCACGACAGACATGACGAGAGAAGCAGTTACGAAGCCGAGCCATTTGTCGTGCAGAAAAGTGAACGACTGGGGACCATAACGGATGATGTAGCCGGTGGTGATACCCAAAGTGAGGAGGAATGTTGAGAACGCTGGACGACACGGAACAATGAGTAAACGACACTCTGGTATGATATAAAGCTGAGGGCACCATTGATCTTGTACTTTTTTTTCTGTCCGTTTCTCATCGTGAGACCCTCTACCCAGTCGCCAGGCAAGATAGCCCACGCGATCACGCAGAAGGCATACCAAGCCAGGTAAATCAAAGCTGCTTCTGTGTCCCAAAGGCTAGCCCACCACTCCTTGTCGGTGATGGATTGTTGTACGTGCGCAATCAAGAGAGAGGAAGAAAAAACGTAGGAGGGTGGACAAGCACCAGCGTGTTCTGAGCAACCAAAGTAGAGAAGATAGGTCATAAGTGGTATGCCCACGGTGACAAGGAAGGCGCCAGGTGGGCCCATGAACTCGTAGGCAGTCGTGCGTGGGTTGAGCAGGTCATTCGCAGATTTTGTTGAGGACATGTCCACAAGGCGAGGACGAGTTCGACGTAGGACGTTGTGGCACCGTGCGAACTCTTGTTCGCTTGCGTAATCTTGCCGACGGAGGAAAAATAGTCGTACCATTTGGATAGGCACAATTCAGGTTGCCGGGTATGTACCACGGGATTCGTCAAATGAATAGGCATTCGGTTGGTAGTCGTGCTTCGTGGCGTGTTCTAGCTCGTCATGGGAGTCCCCCGTACGAAATATAGCCAAATGTCAATCCGAGCTGTCTAGTCACAGTTCAGCATGGGATGAGGCGTAGAGCTGTTCATTGTGGGCTTTTCCTCAAAAGCTACCGTGTGATCCGGGTGCACATCAAACGTCGGGGATATCCCTTCTGATCGCCGTTCTGCACCATTCGGTAGATACCGCAAAGATGGCTCCTCGCTGACATCTTTTCCTCGAGGCTTTCTCGAGTCACTATCCCAAAAAAAGTCTATCGCGGGTAACGTATGACCGACCTGCCTGTATTTCGCTTCCGAGGGTATATCCGTGGGTAAGCCAATGTTTCAAGAATTGGGGTCCACGACGCGTGTCGACATGCATATCTTGTTGTAACCCAACAACCTACGAACACAAAACCCATCTAGTTACTTAGCGTGGCACATGTGCTCGCGATCCCTTCATCAGAGTCGCCACCTTTTCCACGTCCCTGCACGTCAGACTGAATCTCGTCTCCCTGCGCAGCGTCCCCCCGTAGCGCAACGCGTCTCTCACGTTCTGTGCTTGGACCGTCTGCCAATTTGATACTACAACCTCGTCTCCCGAAGAACGCAGCAGTCTTCCATCGCCCAGGAAAACGTCGTACGTCATCTCGTCTATCCCGTGTAGGTGCGATGCGTACAAATCGCCAGTCGTAATGATGACGCTCCGGGGTTCGAGGAATACCGAAAGAACCGGCTTCGGACAAGCGACTCGTCCCGAGCCCGCGTGAGCAATATTGGAAGACGTCCGATCGCCCTCCGAGTCGTATGCGTAATAATGGAAGACGGTGTACGACCCTAAAGACAGGGTCCCGACCACAGGATAATACAAGGGCCCGTCTTCATGAGGCTTAGATAAGGATAGTAAATAGACGTGGATCGCAATATAACCCATTTTTCACCATTATGCCTTGTCCGGGAAGGTACTGCGGACTTGTCAACGCACCGCGTGATCAAGCGAGCGCACACCGCTAACCTCGTTGAGGATAACATGATTGGGTTGTTTGTGTGGGGAAAGCTCAAACGCTCGAGTCTCCTTCAATCGTCCTATGACGTTGGGACTAGACCCCGATCAGCTAACGGACGACGGCTTCTGGAACGAGCTCACTATAACGTTAAGAATGGTGGCATTTCGTTGCGAAGGAGGACGTTCTTTGATAGAATTTCACCTCCTGGCCAAACGACATGGCTTAGGCTCGAGCGCCCAAACGTAGCAAATGGGGAAGCTCACCCCACACCTGCAATCTAGAAAACAGTAAATGAAACGTAAACACACCAAGGCAAGCATATACACGCGCGGGGAATTCTGACCTGCGATTGCCAAGCGTTTTCCATTTGGGTTTGGGCGACTCGTCGATCTAACCACTTTGATGAGTCAGTGCATCATATGCGACGAAAGTCCGTGCGATTCTAGTACGCGACTTGCTCGTGCTATCCTATATATGAACCGTGTCAAACTCGCCTTGCGGAGAAGATACCCCTCTTCTTCGACGGTGATGAAGTCCGGGATGTAGTACGTGGCTGCAGGGGCGGCGGTCACGAGGAAATCGTCCGAAATTTGGGCAGCTCCGCGTCGCATGCTAAACTTGTTCTTCGAAGGCTATTTAGATGGTTATGTCGTTGTACTAATAAAAGTGACAGCACGGTGACGACAAGTCGACGTAGTTGAACGATTCGGAGATCCCACGACGCGGAAATTTAGTTCGAATAGGAGGTTCCAAGCATCGGGTCAACCACTCAATAGTGCACTTACGAAAAATGGAGTCTCGATGCCCGAGACCACACGGGCAACTGAGTTGGTTCCCATCCTGGACAGCCGGGAGGTCTCCACACGAGTCGTACAGCCAAGCTTCGAAAAAAAAAAAAAGTACAAACGAGGTATGGATGAAACAAAGTTGACTCTGGCGTAGATTAATCGATCTGAACCAGTCCATTAAATTTTCGTGCTTGACGACGCGCAGACTCGTATGAACGGTTCAATAAATCTTCTCATTCCTTATCCGTCCTCTCTTTGCTGTCGAAATCGCGCTCGCGGTGATGATCAGCACGCGGGGATAACTATTATAGTTCGCTCTTCAGATCGATCCGACTTTATCGCGGCGGACCCGTTCTCAAACAGAAGTGGGCGACGCCGTTTAATCTTCGAGCCCGGCTTCGACGCACCTTCATCCCCATTAATCTCGTTGCTCTTACAAAGCCCAGGAGGTCCTCCTGTTGCATGTCCTTTCGAGCATAGTCGCTCGCTTGCTGTATTGATCCACCTCGGTCTGGGCAGAGCGACGAACACCATACGGTCCAACGTTGGGGCTGTGTGAGAGCGAATGTGTAATCCACGTTCGCACAGAACGAGGTCCTTCATTACTTACTCATCTCTCCCGCTTTTCTACGCCGAAAACCCGAAGTGAATGTCGCGGAACGTTCGTACGGGCACCACGTTTCTCCCCGTCCGCGGTGATGCGCTAGCGACGGACGCGAGATTGAACTATCGGCCGAGCTCGTCTTCCTTTTTTTTTTTTCGTTTGCTCGTTCGACCTGTTTTTTTTTCCACTGCATTTCAACTTGGCCACATTGGGAGTGCAGCTCGAGGCCATTTACGACGAGATGAACGTGCGACAAAGGTGTGTGGCGGACTTGCCGAAGATGGTCTGGCATATCCAATCACCGGGTGCCATGATGCCCGGCGCATCATAGTTAACCAATGATTTCGGTCTTACATAGCCTCATCTCCCGTGGACGAGGTGCCGAAAACGACGTTCGACTTCTGATGAGAAGACATCGCCCTCTATTCACTTTAGCGCGCTGGGCTCAAGCACCATTTCGCCTAGATTGCGTGACGCGGAAATCTCGATATATGGCAACCATTCAATAACCCGAACTTGTTTAAAAGTATTTTCCGAGGTGATCGTGTACAGTATCGAAGCCGCGAGTGCTTGGCGGTAGGCGTTCGGCTCAGTCGCTCGACACGGTCGGGGTCCAGCCAGTATTATTATCGTGCAATGAATTATGCGATGTAGGTATATCCATCTACGAAGCATTCTCCCGCGGCAAGACTTCCAATGACGCTAACCCGACAAGGCAACTGGAGCGCGTTCATCGCGTGAACGAATCCACCAGCCTGGCTGGGCGCATGCACGGAAGCGAAGAGACAGTACAAGAACGACTTGGAAAAATGGATAGTCTGAATTATTTTTGATCAGCGGATCTGGCGAGAGCGTGAGCAGAGGCGAGTCTAATGGGGAACGGGCTTTCCCAGAATAATGACGTACACTGGTTGGTACACACACGGAAAACTGCGACGATTGCAATTACTGCAGCTCGGTCGACTGCCATCGCACTTGAGCTTCCGACCTGGACGGGGACAAGGACGAAACGAGGCCATGGAGCTCGCCGCTCGAGGGTAGACTCGGATGAAGGCATACCTCGACAAAACTGACACGCCATCGGGGTCCTTCGGGGTACTCTCTGCTGGGGTTCCTCGACTTGAGAGGCATAGAGGGCATGCATTGGCTGAGGACCATCGTGAGTCTATGGACACCCTCGATGGGAGCAGGGATATACTTGGGACATTACGAGCGTGGAGACTGCGCTTTGCGAGGGCGGAGCGGCGGTACGGCGTCAGCGGGGTGAAATAGGGAGGGACGGATGCGGGTGTTCATGGATCACGCTGGCTGGCGCAATTTATGCATCGGAAAGAGGGGTAGTCCATCTCTAGCGGAAAAAACGTCGTAAAACTGGCGAAGTACGTATCGCCTGGGAAGCCCGTATAGCCCGACGAAACGCAGCTTTAGAGTGCCTCGGCAGCGTTATTTTAGAAATGGACACGAAAAGTCAAATGCTAGAATTAGGAAAAAGAAGACACTGATCTTGGCTGAGCTGCGCCGCATCAGAGATATTTTCGTTGAGGGTGAGCGCGAAGCGATCTGGTTCGATCTAGAACGGCAAGAAATTGATTGGCCTGGGCCATGCGAGGCACACCCTCGCGCCAATGATGAGCCATCGAAACAGAAGAAGGATCACGGTGTCTGTATCAGCAACATTAGGGTAATCAAAACTTGAGAGCGAACCGACGGCATTACCCAGTCACGATCTGAGACTGCTCGTGCGCTCGCGGGATAAAAGCTCGCCGGACCGCTCCAGGATTAATTGATGCGGGTGTTGTAGCAGTCCGACACGTACGGCACTTAGTCCCGACGTGGGGCGTACCCCCGGTCAGACAAGGAGAGCTTGTGAAAAGATACGCTCATGCATTCGCCGGATGGCGTGTGCGCTGTACCGCACGTACCAAGCAAAACTCAGCCACCCTTCCATCGCGGCGGCGGCGACTACGTGGACGAGTAGGAGGAAGCGTCAACGGCAGCCTTCACACCTTGTCGTACAAGTACATATAACCTACTGTGGCCAAGTGCAGCCCCCATCACGTCAATTATGTGGGACTTGGTGTCACTTCCATCGAAAGAAAACTTTGGTCGCATCGCTGGTTCCTTCACATGCCATGCTTTAGGGCGCCTCGTAGATCCCCGGTCGATGCGCTCACGAAACGGGGCGCAACGGATCTCAGCGCAGTACGTTACATACACACTGTGCTCAGAGATATGAAGGCGAAACTCGAAGTTCTCTTCCCGTACAACGCCCACCGATGCACTTCCCCACCGCGCTATATGAGGATAGATTAGCGCTGACCGAGGCATCTCATGTGGAACGACGATCGATTGCCCGCCGTGGTGAGCTCATCGTGCATCTGAACTGGATCCAATCATCCGAGCGGCGCACGACCCCGCCCCATTGGCCAGGCCAGCTTCTCTCCGCCGAACGCTGATTTTCATCCAGATCCAACGCGCCAACATGCTACCTAGCCCTCTCAAGTGCGTCGCGACGCCTCGTTTCACGTGTTTTGATGGACAGATGGAAGCCAGCGTTCATAGCGCTCGCTGATGCCGACACCGCGCACGACTCCCACCGGTGCATCAACGCCGTACCACGGTTGTAATCTGATGTTCGTGGGCCACCGTCTATACCCTTCTTGGCCATCGTGCGAGGCGCATTTCCCTTCCAACGCCAACCCGACCTTTGACGTCCACTCCACTCCGTATAGACGCTGCCGAGTCTCGTGGCGCGGTCTGGTCAGACTCGGCTAATAATTGGTCTGGCTTCTATGAAAACCCGGTCGTCTCGGCTCAAGGGCCCACCTCAGGCTGGCGTTTGAACTCAATGCCACCTTTTTTCACCATCAAGAAGTCTGCGAGAGATATGCATCGGGCAACGATTTCGCGAGAACTTTACAGATTTTGACTTCCAGCTTTCGACAGGTCCATGTAACGTCTGGGAAGATCAATCTCGGCGGTTCTGCCCACGTTTCAGTAGTGCGGGCGCATCGCCCGGCGAAATCGCATCAGTCACCAGTTGGTCACGGATGGTGGCCAACTTATCACCTCCGATACGCGCACTATTGTATACCGTTCATTGGTGGGGGCTTAGGCTGGGATAAAATACTTGAAGGGTCGCGAAAGCGTGACAGCAGTTTGCAAAACGATAGACGCAAATCGCTCTGCGAAAAGCTTGGCTCCACGCACTCCCACTCCACCAACTACTACTGCCTGGCCAGCTGGTTCCGTGGAGCAACCCCCCGCGGTGTTATTCCCCTGCTTAGTCAGTATGGAAATGAATGATGTAGTGACCTGGTCTGTGCACGCCGACCTTATCTTTTGAGCTAACATCGGACCAATACTGTCGCAATCCCAGAAGCGTGTTGATGTATTCGTTCCGTCCCGTTACATGCCGTGCATAAATCCAAGCAAGTTATCAAGCGTGTGTGGATGCGAAAGAAATTTAAAAAAAGGAAAAGAAAAAAGCGAACATGCATGGGTGACGCGTATGTCACCTACGAGTACAGGTGATGAGCAGTGTGAGCTAAGAGCAAGCACTGCAAGGGGATGGAGCATGCGTGCATGGAAAGCAGCTGTAAAAGAATCGAAAGCGAGATATGGAATGGCCCCAATAAACACGACAGACGCGACAAACCAAGCTGTGACCTCACGAAAATGGATAACAACGTCGAAAAGAATGTCCCATGAGGAGCCAATAGGCGGAGATGATCAGGATTTACCCTTCTTACGTTCTCTACCAACACCACCAAAGGCCTCTCGAACGACCAGCCAGAGGGCAGTAGACGAGACAATATCCTTGATCTCCTCTGCGGTCAGGATAAACTCGCCCGCATTGGGCGCCGTCGTCTTGCTAATACCTTGTGCGGTCACCACACGACGTCGAACCAGGAGACGCTCCACCTCGATATCAGGTAGTGGGAAGGGCATCTTAAGCAAGCCAACGACCTTGGGGTGATGTGGAGTAGGTGCGAGGGAGGCAGCCTTGAGACGAATGACGGGCTCTCGTACACCACTATGGTGCTGTGGAATTTGCCCAAGGCGTTGTACAGTCAAGGTACATGTCCAGGGTGTCTCCGAGTCCTCAGGATCACTTTCCTCGCAGGACTCCTCGCTCGCTGCTGTGTCTGAACCAGAACTATTGTGCGAGACAATGGAACTCCGGTGATCGGGTGCGTCTGCACTAAGGGTTTGGGGTACAGATCGAGGTAGTGCATTGCTCGGTACGCGACGGCGGCCAGGACTATCACTCCTTTCGTGAGAGTTGGAGCTCTTACGTGTTTTCCGGGTATTACCCTTCTTCTGCTCCCTGGACCACTCGAAACGAACCTCTACATGTGGGGTGCCGGGTAAACTCGCCTCTCGTGCACCAACGCTAAG
This sequence comes from Neotropicomus parvogracilis, assembly GCA_038088955.1. Taxonomy (NCBI): domain Eukaryota; kingdom Fungi; phylum Basidiomycota; class Agaricomycetes; order Boletales; family Boletaceae; genus Neotropicomus; species Neotropicomus parvogracilis. The sequence continues at coordinate 41,715 of JBBPJX010000002.1, forward strand.
CTTGCCCATCATACCATTCAAAATACTTGTATCTGACCCCTTGAGCCACCTTCGGACGGCCCAAATATATTTGGTAGGACGGGCCCTGGGATTACTGATGGGTGGGTAGAGTGTGGAATGAACGCCAAGGACGGCTGTTTGGGAAACGGTAGTACTTGCAAGAGGCGTGCATGGCCGGGCATCTTGGTGGTGAGGGGTATTAGGTTGTGAAACAGGAGCATCGTCGGAGAGGCGAACAGTATGGAGAAACGGAGAGGGCTGAGGGGTGAAGTGTTCGTCGGGGAGGGCGACCGCAACAGACAATTGTGAAGTTGTATCCTTTTTCTTGAATATTCTAGTGAATAGTTTCTTGGTCGATCGTTGAGCGGGCGACATGTCTGGGGGTGGAAGTGGTGGTGCGAGGGGTAAATTAATGGTGGGTGTGTGATGGTTGCCGGCGATGTTCACCGTGGCGTGGGTGGTATCGAGGGGAATTGGGGAGACTGGGCGGCGGGAGGGGAATGCACCAGAAGTGGAGCCAGACTCGCGGAGCGAGTCGTCAAAGCTGGGGCGAGCATTGACGGACACAGCGAGAGAACCGTTTGCGGGGGCAGAGGTGCGAATCTCGATCGGCTCGAGAAAGGCGAGCCCGATCACCTCCAAGCCGCGCTTTGCGAATTTGGCAACCTTGGCGTCTGTACCAGCGTCCAAGATGGTTGTCGGCATTACGGAATGTACATTGAGATTATAGAGAGGGATGATCATGCGACGACCGGAGCTGGCGGTGGAAGTAGATGCAAAAGAAGAGACAGAGCCGACCGAGGTATAACCCGAGTACCCGGATGCCTCTGAACCATTTGAGTGTGTGCGTCTGAGATCGGTGGTGAGATCGTCGGGAGAAGTATCGAGGGCTTGTACAGGTCTATCGTGTCGGGACTGTGGGGGGACGAGCTGTACCTGGAGGCTGAGAGGTTGGGTGGACTTTGAAGGAGGAGGGCGGACAATGATGAATACCTGGTAGCAAGATGAGAACTAGGGAGACGAAACGAGGAGAAGACGCACTTCGTTTGCATGCTTCTCCTTCTTCTCCTTCTTCCGGGGTGGGTCAGCGACGGGCGCATCTGGGGGCGTCGTCGGGGGCGGGGAGGGAATGTCGGGGGGGCGCGCGCTCGGCGGGACGGGCTGAAGGGCGGAGGGAAAGAACGACGACAGCGACGCGAACATCAAAGTGAGCGGCAAGAACAAAGTGGTCTTATGTATAATGTTGTATGCAAATAAGGAAATAAGGAAGTTCGTTACCACGCCCGCTGCTGATGTCATCAACTCCATCGGCGATTAGTCAGATCGCGGGGCAAATTCGTCACCGAAAAGCTGACAAGGGCCGGTCGGAGTCGGAAACAAAATCCCATCCAAAAAAGGTAGTGTACCAAAACCTGTAATGTCTGTACGATTTGGATGCTTGATGGAGCACGTGACTACCCGAGATGCCGAGTCAACTCTCGGCTCTCCTCCGCGATCGCCATCTGACCGGCGCCGAGAGTCCGGCTAATAAGTGTCTCTGGGTTACGCAGAGCGCCGGGTTGCCAGCGATACCATCGACATCAAGTACTGGTTCGAGACTTCTCACCGTCATATTCAAGACAGCTACGGAACCCATCGCCAGTTCACAATCCCGACACCTCTCTGTGCGCCCGGCGGTGCTCCGTCACCACGGGAATCAAATATTCGTTGCCGCGCACTATCAGCTATTCATTCTGTAGTGCGATGTAGCGGGCGTCGTTCCCACAAGGCATATGACAATCGACACCACCGCCATATGCCCCATTTGCCATGGCGTGCCGAAACTACTGGTATGTGTGTTCAATACAAGGAGGATCCCGTACCTGAAGTGACATTTGTGCCACAGTTTGTCACCCCAGACTTTGTTTGACCGTACTAGGTCTATACAATTCCAATAACAGATGCGTTGCTCATCGTAGACCGTGTTTATCTGCTTCAGTTTGCGCCTCCGAAACATCCGCATGGAGAACTTGGCAGGACTGGATATCTACAACTCGCCAAGAACGCGGCGGACATGCCAAGCGGCGGTTTTTCCAAGCTTGCGCACCGAGCACCGCGGCTTTGGGAGCTTCGGGACCGAAGGTGGAGCTATCCGTCACAGACAGGTCTAACCGACCGACCGGCACTAACGTACAACGCCGTTGTAAGCACAGGCTGGGCACAGGACATCCTCTTGCCCCGTAAGATCACTGATTCCCTTACGAGACCTTGTCGCTCCGGAATGGTTTGTCACCAGTGTCGACAACCCTTTTTCGGGGTTGCACATAGGTGACGTATGCCTTCCCGTGCACCACGCGTCTGAGCCGTGGTGTTTCGACAGCGTCATCAAGCTTACATGCCCTGCCGATGGCAGCACATGATATATTCATGTCCATCGTGCCTCAAGTCGTGCTACATCATCAGCGTTCCGTTTTCTTGAAAGTGAGAGGCACTCGGTCTATGAACCATCGCAGCAGCGAAGTCACCTTGGTACTCGTGTTGGAGCCATCACGATCTTCCTAAAGAAACGCTGTGCTCAACTTCACTTACGACGCATGCAGGTTGTTATATAGAACCCAACGAATGAGCAGCACCCTCCGTCTCGAAGAAAGGTCACCTAGCAATAGTACGTCGTCGCACTTTCTCCTTGAATTGTTCTTCCTCTCGTTGTCTCCATCCGTTTGCGGGTCGGAATCATCGAGGACGGATCCAGGTTCTGCACGGAAACAGACACGTCAACTTTCCTGCGACTCGGATGGAAAGGAGGCCAACTCGACCATGTACGTTTGAGGAGAGTATGGGGTTGGAAGGTGAGCCGAGCAGCACGCGCGTCCCTTTACGCGGTCAAGATGGCGATCAACTGGAATACAGTCTGGATCGTTTCTGGTTCTTCCCACAAATACCCGCTTTGCGACCACAGACGGTGCTCAGCTCTGCCACTCACTCTTCCGGCCATTCCTCATCTTCGCTCCTTGCAAAGTGAGTCTCGAAGTTCGTCTACAGTCTACGATAGATTGACGATCGACTCGAGTTTTTCTAGACATTTTGGGTACCACATTATCGTAACAGGAGGCTGGAATGTTTGCCCCATTCATGATCATTTCTATCTTCCTTGCGGCCGCCGCCGTTTACGTCCGTGCCGACCCCAGCCTTAATAATCCCCATTTCTAGAATCCTGGCCATTTATCACCCAGAAAGATGTCACGATATCTGCTCGTCGTGGTCCCACGCGCCAATGTAGATGCCACTACACACAGCGCAGAATTCTCGCCTGAAGCCTGGATAGACGACCCGGAAATGCAGTGATCGGTATACCGGTACCACGGAGAAAACCTGAACACCGAATACAAGAAATTGATCAACGATCTCATCAGCGAAGGTGGGAGCCACCAAAGATCGTACAGCACGCAGATCGTCCTTCGATTAGAGCATCCTTTATGAATGCTTCCCATCGTATCAGTAGGGGTCGTGGGATGCCTATAGACATCGATGGGGCTGAAGATGATGTGATCTTCCGCCTGATTACATGCGCGCCGCCTTCCAAAGTGACGACCGAACCCAATGAAAGAATTCGGGCTGAGTGTAGCTACCTGATGAACAGGAAGCACGCTCACGTGTAGAGCCGGGATCCGTGCTTCAGATGGAAAAAAACGAAGACGAGCTTTGCGCTCTCTGTGGTACCACGACACGGTCACACATCCATGGAATAAGCCTCGGTGCCGCGAATGAAGTTAACAATCCGCGGGTCCTCACAGATGGACCGCTGCGAGTCGCGAGTCCGTCTGAATATAAATGTTTTCCGCCACAAGCAATTCTCCAAAACTTCATGAGCCACAGCTCCTCGGCCAGACATAGTTCAATCATATTCGACGATGTTTTGTGATTCGGAATCACGGCTCGGGAAATGGATTAGCTGTACCTCTGCCGTGGATCAGCCATCTTATTGTACATCCATAGGAAACGAGAGAAGTTTCGTGCGTAGACAAAAGGCTGAAAACTACGACCAACCCCAGACACAATGGGGAGAAAGAGATAAAAGCAACGGCGTACACACATCACTGAGGAGTGTGACCACTTCCGAGAGCGCCCGTTGCTTGAGGAGGGGGGTCATTGTGATCTGTTGTTCCAGGTGCCTCATCGTCCGCCAAGAACTCAGCTGACCCTGGACCGTCGTCTTCGGAAAGGCGAATCTGCCCTTCTTGCGTGGTCCATGTTTTCAATCTAGAGGAACGTCAGGGTCAAGTAATATGTTTCAGGCTTGGACACTCACTGGTGCGAGACGATCGTACGCAGACTGCTTGCACGGCGCCATAAGAAATACAACAAGCCCAACGTGCACGTCGTTGCGAGAATGAGCAAGCCAATGTTGCCAAGGGGCTCTGGCTTGTTGCCTTGGCGAGGTTCTGCCGCCCAACGTCATGTGAGCAAAGGTACAACGACGACGTCGATGTATATCCTGACCTCCTGGTGCCATGTAGCTTCAAACCTTGCGAATGTCAAATGTCGGTACAAGTTACGACTGATGGTGCGACGCTCAGTCGGCATTCAATTCGACATGAAGAATGTTGTTAGCCTGGATGTGGCGGTCCGGCCCACCAGTGGCTGTTTCACTACTCCGAGCCTCCTTGGGTCTCGTACTACTGTACTGGAAAGTAATGAGTGTATCGTTCCTAGAGTCACATATAACATACGACTACAAGAAATATACGTAGCAAGCACGGACATGCGTTCTAATCAATACAAGGAGTGACGGTATAGGTGCAAGTATATAATGCAGTTACAGCGAGTATGCGCTCAGCGGATGGCGTTCTTACGAACAAGTCCTGGTTCATCGTCCTTTGCCTGGCTTCCGGGAGTCGACCAAACCTTGAACATTTTGATGGTCTCCTCGGCAGGACTGACAGTAAATATGGAGCATCCATCTGGTCCGATACATGAATGCGCGATAGGAGCGCTGTGACCAATGACAGAGGCAATCCTTTCGCAAGAAGGATATGAGTGAACTGTCATCGAGTTCGTGAAAGGTGTGGTCGGTGTTTCCTTTGCTGAAGGGGGATAATCGTACAGAGTTTGAGATTTCGTCCAGGATGAGCCGTGTGTAGTCAATATCTCCTTGCAGTGAGGCGACCAATGAAGCGAAGTAATGTTCGTGTGTGTATTAATGACTAGGGGAGGAAAGGCGGTCGAGAGCTTATTGACGTCGAACATTTGTATTGCACCATCCGGGAATGTACCACCAGTTGCTACGAGACCATTCTGCCACGGGCTCCACGAGATTGCCTAGCAGGCACAGTTCAACGAGAGCGCGAAATCAAGGTATTGGACTTTACCTTCACCGGGCCGTCATGCTTTGCAAGAAGTTTCTTGTCACCGGATGTGAGGTAGTTGGTCGCTCGTTGATCCCAAATATGAACTGTTCCCGAGTGATCGCCGGTTGCCAGATATTTGCCATCCGGCGACCACTTGACACCATGAACATGTCGTTTATGTCCCTTCGTCTGACGAATCTCCTTTGAAGTTCGCAAGTCATAAAGTGACAGCCGTCCGTCCTTTCTTCCAACAGCCAACACACTCTCGCTCCAGTGCATACCCCCAACGGGGGATCTGTCGTCTGACCAATCGGCGACTTGGGTCAGGGATAACGCATCCCATACGCGAACGCAACCGCTTGTCGTACCGAGGCCCAAGATATGCGAGCTCGATTCATCGCGCCAATCGATACTGTGTACCGGACCATCGTCCGCCGAGACGCGACACAAATGTACAATCGCACGGGTTTCGAGGTTTTGATAATACACATCAGACCTGAATGCCACTCCGATGCAATTCGTCCGGGACCACGTCATGGAAAATGCAAACGGATGCCGTGAGATACCCGGTCCGTCCAAGGCCATCACGAATTGCTTGCGAGCAGCTAGATTCGCTTTCGCGGAGACGGAAGAAGTTGAGCGAGGAATGTTGAAGAGCTCCGAAACGCTCCGACGTAACATGGACCGAAGTTTTGTTTCGGATGGCGAAGCAGGCCCTTCGGTGCAAGACAAGATACGGTCGTCCAGAAGCCCAAAGGACTTGGCAATGCGATTCGTGCGAGGAGTGGTGTGAAGGGGTGTGAAGGAGGAGGTCCGGATAGCCACAAATCGATCTGCCTGAGGGCAAGCATGGTAACGGACGTCCAAGAAAGTACAGGAAACAATGCTACTCACGTCGGCTACTTCCACGGCTGGCTCTGTTGCGGTGGGAATGTCAAGTTCGGCTTCTAAATCAAAGGAAGGAATAGAAACCCGTCTCCGCTTTCGGGAAGAGAGGATGTTCGAAAACGTTGTTCTTGAAGGGGTGCGCTTCATGAGTGGCACCGCACATGCATGACGAGGGGTGCTGGGAGGAACCTGATCACTGCAACCGGGTCAACTTGACGATACGGAAAAGTCAAATAACACTCAACGATGACATGAAGGACCGTTAATGCAGGTCACTGTGAGAGCTAGCTGTGGGGACGTGATGTTAGTATGTAGTGTAACCTGTAACCGATCGAGTGTGCTTGTTACGTGGGCGTTTGTTTGATTCCAAGGCCGCCAGCAAACAACCTGCATCAATCTGGAAACCTCAAATAACAAGTACCAGTACTGTACCGGACCATCGTCGCGTCGTAATCTACTGCACTTCCTCCCCTACACCGTGGCGTCTCACAGCGCGAGTCAACAACGCAGCAATCTCATCGCGCCACCTCGCGCCCCCACTCGACGGCGTCCATCCCGACTCAGTATTCGGCGCAGTCTGTCTATTCTTTGGTCGGGAGATAATTTGCCCCGTCCGCGTGGTCGGTGACCCATCTGCTGTCATCTGTCAGGCGAACGTCCAGTGCAACATTTCAGCCTTCGGAACCGCTCTGAACCTTAACTTTGGTGTTCTTGAGCTAGAAGTCTCAACTCGAGTCATTAATTTTTCCTCACCAAGCTAGCGCGCAGCAAGATCCTTCTGCTCACGCGTCACGCCGCTGACATCTTTTCGTTCAACGGGGTCGATTTTTATTCAAATTACGTGGTAATAACGCTGATGCCGGTCCCTCCAACTTTGCCCATCTTGTACTAGTATTCCCATTAGAAATGGTCTTCGTTCAGCTCAATGTGTAGGATCTCACAACGACACGGTTAAATCTTGTCTCGGTCATAATCTATCCACCATATCTAGATCCATTACGATTTACAGTAGAGGAACGCTATGATGCAAAGGTACATATGGCATGCGTAATAGGTTATAAAAGAAAAACTGAAAGCGCATTTCCAAACGGAACCCCGGCGAGTGACATATGGAGTAAGAGTGGTGGTAGCAGTCGTACATCAAGTTTTCGGCACCACTAGATCAGATTCTTGAGGCAGCAGCAATCGCTTCGACGTAGAACGTGCATAAGGATGATACCGCACGACTGAGATGCGATTGACAACCAGCGGTTCATCCACAGACCCAGCTCTTGCAGCGGACGTTTCGACTTCATTGGAGAAATCGTCAGGCGAGAGAAGAGCTTTGGTATCTCCTTTGATCCGCTTGTCGGAACGAGTTGCGGAATGCTTCGATGGACGATACATCATGTACCATTTTATGAACGCGCAGCCCTGAAAATGGCAGAGTTCATCGGACGTCGCAATCGACCAGATCCAACGGATGATGGTTTCTTCGGGCGTCATGGTTATCGGATGATCCAAGGAAGGTAGGCGAGGGATGATAAAGGCGCTTGAGCCCATTGAGCGGGAACCAGCTAGTCGACCTCTCAGAGGATCATCGTCCATATGGTTGAAGATGTCTTTCAATGTTTTCCACATGAATACTGCTTCTTCGGCAAGCGCATCGCGATCTCGGTAATATTTTGCATTGGACGCGCTCGCAAAGCGCACACCTCGCTCCGTGATATAAATATCATATATCTGGAATGAGAAAAAGATACCGTGTTGCTGGATGTCGGCGACCGCCTCAAAAACAGCGGTACGGTCAGCGGGCGTGATGCATCCTACATCGAGTAAGCCCTTGATAATCAACAGTAAGATGATACGTACGACCGACGAGGGCCTCCAGCATAATTCCGACGATGACACCGTTCTTGGAAACATGGGCTTCCAGATCAAAAAAGTAATGCCCTACGCCCATGGATTGCACGAGCTTCTGCCCGCGACTTTCGGCAGAAATGTATGCCCCCCAATCATCTTGCCAACCAATAAAGATATCCACGTCCTTCCCTGAACAAGCTGGTCAGGAATCGCCGTGGAAACCTGGGCGAACAGCTACCTTTGTAGATACCTTCCCAGCACATCCCGGAAGCGAATCGCGTCAGCTAGATAGAAAAGCATCGATAATTGACAGTATTTGTAGTGTATTGGGGGTACCTCGATGTCGTCAAGCTCCACAACCTGGGCACGTCTATGAGCGGGAGTGAGAGCGAGAGGATTGTGCCTACCTTGGTCCATATTGGACAGTTGTGAACCAACTGCCTCTTCTTGTAAACTATGCGATAGGTATTGTTCTTAAGGCGAACTAGATGTGCCCAATTGTTTTCGCCATCGAACACGATGGTGTCGAGCATGGTCTGTATGACCTCTTGAAGATGCCAAAGTGCTCGAAGTTCTTCAAGGTAGTGGCTCATGGACAACTTGATATTCGGAAGAAATCCGGGCCGCCACCATGGCTCTGCTTGGATGACCACGAAATCGCCGTCCTAACAACGGTGTGGTTCTCAGTAACGTTATTTCGCAAGATGAGAAAACAGAACGACCCTCCACAACATGTAGAACCTCCCCTTGGCGAAAACGTTTTCTGCAGCGATCTGTAAAGTCAGACCGCTGATGTCTATCTTGCGTTTCAACTTGGTTATATTCAAGTCCGTCTTCACAAATACTTGTCAGCGAACCAACTTGAAGCAGCGCGAATATTGACAGGGACCCACAGGTGCAAACTCCATCTCTGGCCGGAACGATATGGTGGTCACAAGTCAACGTGTTTTGCGAACCGGCTCTGGCTGTGGAGCCGCGCACTACATGGCTTGCCCCAATTGGCATGTGTTGGTCCTCCGAGACGGTCGGACTCGTTCGCCACGCTTGCTCTGAGGTGAGCACACGACAGAGGAACTGACCTTGGTCTGCATTCTACCCCTACAGCGTTCTCTGCGAAAGAGATCCAGTATGTCGGTATTTTTCCACCTCCACCTCGCCGCGCCACAATACTTGCCTCCAAGTGTCAAGTTCATGTTCAGCAACTCTTTACAGGCAGGTCACGTTTCATCTTTTGTGCGTTTACATGCATAGCATGCGCCCTTGCTAGGCTGGCATGTCCCTTTTCAGCGACGATTTTTAAATTGACCTGTCAAAGCGCGTTTCATAGTGTGTCTTTATGATACTGGACGACGGACGGCGCCACGGTGTTGTCAACCAAGGACACAGAAAGGTCGTCCCCCCGTTAAATATCAGAGGTATGTGCTGGCGAACTTCAGACACCAGAAAGAAATCGAGAACATGTGCACTCAATACTCCGGCTTTTGTGCCACTCACCAGACCAAATTCCATTACTTCGCTCCCTGCGACAGAGGGAAATCTGGGAATGCGTGCCCTGTGCCGTACGTCTCTTCCCAAGTCCGATATGACCTGCCTTGCGCACTATGTAAGGTAAGTCAGTCGAGTCGTATCTATCGGATCGAGATGAATTACTCTGCGAATTCAGTCAGCTAGGTAGGAGCCAGCGTACTTGCTACATGCTCACTAGGGGCCCGTTCGTTAAACATAGAGCTTTTAATCGCGGACCGTGTACATAACCGATGATCGTGAGTTATGCTCGTGACTTTCACAACTCGTGCCAATTTGAACGCGACCATCAGATCTTCTAATACCCCTACTTCACCTGAAATCGCGTAATCACACTAGACTTGCCCTACGGTATAACTTGCTTACCAACTGTATCGTTACCCCTGTCTTTTTATTCTGCGCATTCAGCCTTCTCTTGTCAACCATGTGATTTATCTTATCCTAATTTCTTTGTGCTGATTGTAGCGGTAGTCCTTCGATTACATTTTTATCTGTCCCAGGAATAAAACTCGTAGAATTTGCTCATGCTTGAGGACGAATTTCAGTAAACGAGCATGTCCTTTTCAGCGCGTCATGCTGACGGCATAATATGTGTACATCGATCAGATCGAACACTCATGTAGAACAGGGTCGACGACTCCCAGACGATCAGATACACCGAGTCACGTCCACGATCGTTTTGGTTGTTAAAATAAACTCTGACGTACGACGACCCCGCAATCATCTCCTCCTGCTCATCATGAAGCATCCTTCGTATCCTGCAACGCTAGCGGGGCTCAGCGTATCTCGCCACCGACCTGAGACATGTCCGTTCGCGTTTCCGACTAGATATCCTCGATATAGCCACCTCCCTCGGTCACCTTGAACCTACGAGCAAAAGGGCGATCAATGACCGAATCAATCTAAGATAGAACGATGAATCATACATATTCTTTGGAAAAAGTGATGAGACCGTCCAGCGGACGCACGCGACCATACAGATTAAACTGGCCCCAAGCAGAGTGTCCCTGGTTCAATGTTAGCAAATCCACGTCCGGGAAAGGGAAACGAGATACCTCTCCCAGAATAACGACGTCTATCATTTCGCGGCCATCAGATTTGGTACGAGATGCCCGCCGATAGTGGACCGCATCTTTCCCAGGTTCACGAACCTCTACAGAATCCGAAAACTCCTGCAATCGAGTCCCCGTGGGAAAGTGTGCCTTCAAGGGGTCGCCAGATCCAAGAGGTCGAGGCAAGTCTCGACCGAGTTCTTGGTGTTCAGCAAGGTAGTATTCGCGCAGCTTCCATGTCTGCTGGTGGTGGGCTACCAAACAGTTGTTCAGCACGTTCGGTGATCCTCCGGCGAGCAACATCGAGTATGCAGTGAAATCCGTATACTGGGGGGAGAGGTGAGATTGATTCACCCATAAAATCGTATACCAACGGTGAAGACGCCTTCCCAGACACCCTCGACGGAACCCAAGATGTACGCTTTCGAGAATGGTCGAGAACAATCGAGTTGGCCCAAGCTGATGCATCGATACCAATCTGTGTCCCAATCCTCGCTCGTTCTCATGCACAGCGAGAAGCTCGCAGGAAATTGGAGTGACTGCGCTCCCGTGTGATTTGCCTGACGGGCGACCAGCACCCGCATCTCTAGGGTGAGAAAGATAAGAATCGCCGCAGGAGCGAGCGACGGCGGATTCAGTCGATATGTTTCCGAAAAATGTGTAATAACACTGGGTGGCAGCACCGCTTCTGATCGGGGGAGAAATTCAGTCCAAGATGGGTGGCAGATTGGATACTTGAGAAAGTGATCGGATCAGCAGTAAATAAAGGGAATTTTTATCAAACAAACACAGACGTGGTTGGCCGCCAACGCGGTCAATTTCATTATAGTCGTCATTTGAGGGGATCTAGTGATATTCCGCATAAGACCTGTGACAGTTCATCGTCCGGAACTTCTGATCGGAGGAAACGAGACGTACCAGGCCGAATGAGGAACCAAAACAGCCACATTGCAATAGAGTTTTTCTCGTCTTCAATTGGCCAAGCATGTTGGATAATCATGCGCACTGCCGAGGAAGCTCCGTCGTCGGCGAACCAATACTCCATCAGCCACGCGTCCATCTCAGCGTACTCCAGGAGTTGCTGTTCATTCTTCCCGTCGTTTTCGATCATCATGAGGTAAGATAACCAAAGCAAGTCGATCTGCGGTGGACACGAAGGCCCTGGGCGTCGTATCCGACAACCCGTGCGTGCCCTAATTCGCTTCAAGTGGATCCATCTCTTCTTCAGCTCATTGCCGAGAACTCGAGGCGTGTTGACGTGCGTGCCAAGTCGACGGAACACGAACCTCGTGTCAAATTTGTAGCTAAATATGCGAGCATAGAGATGGGGGTTAGCTTCCAAAGATAGCGCTTGGCAGATAGTGCGACATGTCAGGAGCAGGGGGGGTAGGCCCGATGGGGGTCCGACGAGACACTGTGTCGCTGAAAAGAAGGCTACTTGTTCAAGGACTTCTTGAGGAACAGATCCCAGAGAGACGGTGGTCATCCCGACAAAGATGATTCGTACATATGACGTGGTCGCACCACCGACTCGGTTACCGAATTTAGTAGGCCTCAGGCCCCGCACTACTAACCATCACTCTGTGGTGACATGAAAAATGAGCATCCGTAGGCCCTTGATACACGCGATTCTAATGTATGGCTAAGCTAAGCGCTCCGAGCTCCCCTTAGGGTGCCCGTGTAATTAGGCGGGTCTACAGTATTTTTACCTCTTTACATAGGCTGAAAATAGATTCCCATTCCGCTGGCTGCTCCGCACTCGAGACGTGCCTCCACCTGCCGACAAAGTTGCGCGAGGAGATTACTGGTCGCGACTGTGAGACGCGCTAACCGAGTTACCTAAAACGCTTACCGTAACCTCGAAACAACGCACGCCCGAGATCAACTCTCTGGGGGTCCAACTGTAGCGGCGTTCGATGAGACAATGGCACGACACCAGGCCAGGCCACATACCGGTTCGCGGAGGAGCACAATCAGCCCATCTGATGGTCTGATTCTTCCTATGTACTTGTATCCGTTCCACGCCGTGGCGTACGGTCCCTCTGTCTGACAAAAACGATCAGAAGACGGAGGGGGAAAAATGTATATCTGCATACTATCCCAGTGATGACGACATCCTGAATTCCCGCGCCAGAGCCATCTCTAGACCGTCGAAGGGGCGTGTAATGCGTTCTAAACGAGTTGTTTGAACCGACAAATTCAATCCCTGACTGTTAGGTCCGCTCGATCGTTCAGCCACTAAGCTAAGCGGAACGTGGCCAGCCTACCTTGTCCTCATGCCACCGACAACCCAGAGGCAGAAAGGCATTGAAAAATGAAATCTCGTCCTCTGAATCCGGCAGAGGCGTGGAGGGAGAGTAACAGTACAGCTCACGAAACTTGACGTAGAGCGGAAACCGACCAAAGTTCGGGAATGGTGACGGTGCTTGAGCAGAGCAAACCATTGATCGGTAATCTTCCTGGTATGGCGCCTAGAAGATTGAGCCAGGATCAGCTAATGGAAATAGTCAACTTACTATGAAAGATCCCTGCCATCGTCCCGAAAGCGTACCCGGGATGTAATATACCAGAGGGGGACATGATCGTGTTGAATCAATGCTGGGCAATGAACGACGCCAATCGGGATCGTGTCTGCGACTTTTAGAAAGTCCGTCAAATGCGTCACCGTAGCGCCAAACAGCCACCCGTGTAGTACATCGGATGTTGAAGTTATCGATATCGTCCTGCGTAGGCCCGTGAAGAATACCTTTAGCGGTGGCATCCTGACGATTTAGAGGGAGTTCCGGTGGAACTTTGAGATGGAAATATTCTATCCGCGCGAAATAGCTCAATATCGCAAACGGAGCAATGGGGGGTAAACATAAGATAGTTGGTTCGCCGAAATAATTCAGCGTAATCTGAGTAAGTCGGCCTGTTTGATAATTCCCGTAATTTGAACGGCCAACCTTTGAGGAATTTTCGGATGCTAAAAAGAGGTCTTCGGGGGAAGTGAAGCAAGGATACTTGGAGTGTACGTCACGTGGTGTACGGGAACACGGGTGATGCACGCACCCGAAAACCAGCAAACGCGAACGGAGCGAGATATGCCATGATCTCCCTTCTGAATTCTTCGGTCTCTTGACCAAGCGTATCTATAAATATGAGGTCGGTAAGTGCGAAGCTGGTTTATGCTGCAAAACTATACCACGCGCACCTTGAGAGCTAATCAACCAAAACAGGACGACAACCAAGGTGTTGAGTTCATTTTCCACAGGCCACCCATGATTATCCGAAGCGCCCTCTAGCAGGCGCTCGCGCATGAAGACGGATACAAACGTGTGCAAATCTGCCCAAACGATTCGCTCACAATTGCGCCCATCATCCTCGAGGAGCATGACGTAAATCGTTGCCAACGCCTCCACCAGATTAGGACTCCATATCTCTCCCCTCCGTATCATCTGTAGAGCAATATAGCGTTGTTTGGCTTCTTCCTCCATGCACCGGAGACCCAATCTATCTTGCGGCAGGTTGCGGCGAGGTGATGATACATCAAACTTTTCCATGAACAGCATGGGATAGAAAGGGGGCCTGGCATCGAGCGAAGACGCTGCGGCATGTGACATATGGCAGGTGAGATGGGAAGGGCAGAAGGAAGTCAGCGTGATAGGGGGGGCGTCACGGATAACGAGCGAGACGGTTTCGTGTATCAATTCGCGCGGTATTCTGAAGAAAGATGGGGGCATGTTCGTGTGCGAGCGGAAGTGGAGAAACAGCCATAAGTAATATGTACAGATTCATGACGGGACGGTGTCTTGCAGTGACGCCTCGGAGGGTTAGATCGTTATGACGGCATTATGAGGCGTCCCACGGGCGTAAGCGTAGACGTCGCGAACTCCGGTCAAGAGACGCCGTCAGGCAAGGTATATTGCAGAACCGTGTGTCTCGCTGCAACCGATACTGTTGTTTCTTAGCTGCGAACTATTTACTTAAATCCGGTTAACGGAGGAGAACACACGTACGGTATGTTGCGGCATGCATATTCGGGACCTTCTTCGGACTCGGAGGATCCCGATGGCAGAAAGACACGACGGATCTATCACTTTTAAAATGAGCCCATAAATCTCAGATTTGAACCCATTGCCGTCGAGCATATGTGACCCCTGAAACGAGCAAGCGATTCGGCGCCCCGCGAGTCATGTGAAAGCAAGACCGTCGGGTATATGTACTGCACGCATAGCACTCATCTGATTCCTCCGTCTGCGTTCTCATCCCTGAAAGCTTAGATCCGAAGTGGTTACGCGGTTTTCGGTAGCCTGGCTCCAGGGACCAGCGGTCATGACGTTCTTACCTACCGGGCGCTCGGCTAAGTCACTCGCTGAAAGTCAAACTTAGCCGTTCAAGGTTTCGATGGCAAGACAAACCAAGACAGGCCATCCGAATATCGAAATCAGTTGCCAGGTGAACTGAGCTGAAATACATGGCGTACACACCCGATGCCTTTGTTTCTCGACCAGAAATGTGGGCGGAGCTGGAAGCGAGCCCACGAATTGATGCGACTAGATTGCAACCAAAAAAAAAAGGTTGAAGTCGCATTGGCGGTCAACGACCATTCGGGGGTTTCCAAAGATGTTGGAAGAATTAGAATACTGAGATTGACGCCAGCGACCTGTCACCGTGTTTTTTCGTGTTACGCTAGCCCTGTCACCACCAAGTGGGAGAAAGTCGCCGAGCATATCTGTTCGTCGAAATCGGAACAGAGCCAGCGCGGATGGGCCAAACTCCAGGATGAACTCCATGTCAGAGAATACAAAAGACTCTGATTTGAGAGCCAATTACATTTCAGCCAAGACACGTAAATACAACTCGATCACGCAAGCAGCCCAGTGTCATTTGAAGCTCCCCATCGTGTCTTGGAAAGGCAAAGCAAAAACCTTCTCGCCACTGGCTATGCAATTAATGCGTTCCCTGAAGGATCAAATGTCCCGAATCGAGCGGATGAAGAAGTTCGTTTCTCGATGAGATTCGAGCGCAGTTAATTGATTCTGAACCAGTGCATAATGTGCCATGGCCGCTGCTTCCATTGGGGAGAAAAGCTCATATCTCCATACGCAAGCGCGTCGATCGGAAAGTCCTACAGGGCTGGCGCACCGTTGCCAAACTCACTCCGTTGAGCCTGCACACGATGCAGAAGGACGAGGGAACGAGTTGATTCATTGCATTGGACCTGCCCGTTCTCGTCTCATGAGGGGTTCGACATCTTGAGCTGTATAGTGGCCCGAGTATAGACATCAACACGAGCGAGGATAACAAAAATAGCCTGCCCGCCAGCAGGGTGTATGGATACCATCAACGCTCGCGCACAATTTCCGTTGAATTTGATCGGTGCAACTTTTTTTGATACCGAAAAGCGGTTCTAACGTCACGATGCCACCTTCTTGACGACGTCGAGTGGCGACACTCACCGAAGACAGGGAACTGCAAAGGGGTCAACTTCCAAACTGATCCATCACGTGTGTGATAAGCACGCACGACTAACCCAAGTCCGCAGACGGGGCCAGGAGATTACGCAATGTTGGCGGACGCCGGGTTGTCGTGTACGCGCGTGGCCGGACGGGGCGAGATTGTCGATCCCTGGTTCTTCATTGATACCGAGTTTCGTCGACTCGCAGGTATCATACGTTATCGCTTCACCTGCTGCACGTGTCCTTTGCACTGACATAAACATGTCCTGGAGTCGCACAGGGACCGTCCATGCATAACAGCGGTTATCGACGAACGTACCACCTTATCGGAGAACCAACTTCGGTGGTCAGAGGCAGCCTCGATTGATAATCGGCAATACGGACTGCTGCGGGGAAAGGGCCTAGCCCCTCGGATAGTTGGTTGTCCAGACCAAGCGAATCCCCATATGAGATCACTGTAAAACGATTGGTGTGGTATCAAGAACGCGGACTGGCTGCGAGTCGCCCGGGTTAACGGCGCACCTTTGTATTGTTTGTGGTGTGCCCTTGGACTCCAACCAATCAACGGCGAGCGGTGAAAACCAGCGGACCTACCCTAAACAGACATATCGAAATCAGAAAAAAAACGTTGGATCAATCTTTCCCTCATCCTGGCCATCTCATTCCAACCTTCATAGCGCTTAACACGTCAATATGTCTGCCAACCTCAACGCCCTCGAGGAGCACCTCGCGACCCGGTCTTACGTTGAAGGGTAAGTCCAAGTCTACCGGCGTTTCGGTCTTATTTCCGATTCACACTTGATGAATACAACGCTATGGTCCGTGTTTCCAAGAAGCGATTAGACACCGCTGCACCAACATGCAGAAAAAAAAAATTCCTTAGCCATCTGACCTCGCCTTTTTTTTCTTTCTTTTTTTTCCAAAAAAAAAAGGATAGCATGTTGATGCGTTGGCGACCTCTTTAGATACACACCTTCCCAAGCCGACGTCCACGTCTACAAAGCGGTCGGTGCATCGGTCCCTTCTACCCACCCACACGTAGCCAGGTGGTTCTCGCACATCAAATCATACATTGCGGAATTCGACACGTTGCCCGGGAGCAGTACTGCAGGGCAAGCATTTACTCAGACCGCTGCGCCTCCTGCTGCTGCAAAGGAGGGAGAAGAAGAAGAGATCGATCTGTTCGGCGATGATGAAGAAGAAGACGCAGAAGCCGAAAGGATCAAGGCCGAGCGCGTCGCTGCGTATAACGCGAAGAAAGCCGCCAAGCCAAAGACGATCGCCAAGGTTCGTCGGACGGTGTGGGTGTATATGATTGCTAACGCAGATTGCGACAGTCTGTCGTCACCCTGGAAGTGAAGCCTTGGGATGACGAGACTGATATGAAAGCTCTGGAAGACACTGTCCGATCGATCGAAATGGAGGGTCTCGTCTGGGGTGCGAGCAAGCTGGTCGCCATCGGATACGGCATCAAGAAGTTGCAGATCACACTTGTCGTCGGTTCGTGGTGGTCGATGCGCTTATCGGTGTTGTTTCGCTTACGGTGACTTGACAGTGGACGAACTCGTGTCGCTGGACGACCTGCAGGAAAAGATAGGAGAGTTTGATGAGTATGTGCAGAGCACGGACATTGCCGCGATGCAGAGTACGTCGTCGTCGTCGGTATCTATCCGGACGTGGCAAGGCTGACGTGCGATTGCAGAGCTCTAGATCGCGGCGGTGCAGAGACGGTCGCGCGTGTTGGTAGTAGATGTAGGAAAGGAGACGGGAGCTGTAATAGTACGAGGCGATACGATACACGCTGTGTCGGTCACCTGAACGAACGCCGAGTCGCGTGGATCACGTCAAGTCGAGTGGGACAAGGTTAGCTTCACGCCGATGAATGGGGAATCCAGGACAGCACATACCGTCCGTCTTCTCAAAGGGGCTCTCAGAAATTCGCGCTTCCGATAGGTACGGTCGCACGCTACTCCACGCGACGGGCAAATGGGACGGCGTAGGACATCCACACTAATAAACCGCTCATCTCCGCCCCTCGTCGCAACAGGGACCCGTCTCTCTGCGTGGCTCGTCCGTGCCTGTTCTGTCATTGCAAATTGTGGCCAACCTCTCGCTCGAAAGACGTACTCGCTCCAGCCCAGCTGCTCGGTGCGGATCGAAGTGGCTACGCACTCGTACGCGCCCATCGGACGTGCTTGGTGGCGTTGTGGCGGGTATGTGGCCAGCCAGCTGGGCATGGGGTGGCGAGGAGCGAGCCCTAGATGCCTGTCTCGTTGATCACTTCACCGTCTTTCTCACACACGCGTAGCTCGGGACAACGTACTGCACTCGCGACAAACAAACTCATCACAATCTGTCACAATCAATCGCTTCTCCTCGAGTAGCTGTGTCTTAATGTCTCTAATGGAAAGCAAAGTCGCCAACACCGGGCCTGCCACCCGTCCGGGCCAACACGAAAAAAAAACCAAGGTGGCTAAATGAAATCACGCCCAGGCACGCGCCGGGTGAACGAAACCATGTCTTACTCAAATACGAGATCTGATCTCAGAGTGTGTAAGTGCATTTGCTATTGCACGCTGCAGTCCGACCATTCAACATGATTTTCCCAACAGGAAAGGCCAAGTTCCCCATCCAACGATGCGGCAATCTACTTACGCCATGAACGGCACTCCGCCGCGCAGTCCTGGCTCAGAAGTATTTAAGGCCTGCTCGCCCGCTCGGCCCGTCCTTCGTCATACCATGTCTTCGCGTCTCCAACGCACTCCTCTCGACGTGCTGATCCACGTAGCCTTCTTCACCATAGACCCCTCCCCAACTTCCCCCCTCGACGCGCTCCTCCACCTCCAGCTCTCCTGTCGGCATATCCACCGCCTCCTATCCCTCGACTCCTGTCCCCAACTCTACGCGCGCATATTCCGTGAAAAGTTCGATCTCGGTGGCCATGCTCGCCGCGAAAGGCACTGCACAAGCACGGCGTCGTCCCTCGCTTTCGAGCTTCGAGCGCGCCGGCGCGTGCTGCGCAGGATACGTCTCTCCCAAGTCCAAACGCCGCACCTCCTGGGGGATCTGTGGTCGACGTACCTCATGCTCCTCGAAAGCGACGGTCTCAACGAACTCCAACTGCAAACTGCCGGCGTCGGCGATTGGGTGCTGCGCGTGCTCCGCGAGTGCCAAAACCGCGAAAGCGATGTCCGTGTCCTGGCTTTGGCCGTGTCGGTGGCGTGCTTGGTACTGTCCCACAGTAATCCACATTCAGATTCTATTTCATGAACCCCGCTTCTAAATGACCCTGATCAGACCAGATTTCCTCTTTGCCACTGGGGGATCGTAATCAAGTTCTAAATTTACTTCGTCCCTACACGATACCCGCGCCGAAAGTGAGCATATCGCCGGATGTCATACTTTCGTGCTGACCGTACTGCAGTGCCTCTCGACAAACGTTGGTGGCGCATCAAGCCGGCAAGTCTCGGTATCGACCAGCAATTCGCATGACCGAGGACCCGAGCCCCCCGCGACCAATGAAAATGCCGACGGATTCGACGCCCATTTGCCACACGCGAACTACCATAGCCGCTTCACGACATCTACACCCAATCTCCAAAACGCCTCGGTCTTTTTGACCTTTGCACTGCTAGAGTCGACGCCTCTACAGATTCCCCCTCACCTTCCGCCCACACGAGCAGTCGCAATCGCGACGGAGCGGCATGGGCCAACTATGGCCGACTTCGCTGCGGTCACCTCGAGAAGGACGCCGCTTGTGGCAGATTCCTTCCTCCAGCGTCAATGTTGTGAATCAAACACGGATCTCGCGAGAGAACGGCAACGGCCATCAAGAAGTGCCATGCATGACGAAGACTTCTATCGCATAGCCCGTTGCTTGCGTGCACCGAGGGAGGTTTGGGAACCCCTCGCATACATTCCTGGGTTGCTGACCGGGGTCTGGGAAGGATGTTATATGGTCCGCGAATTCTCGAATTAGGGAAGGGTATGCAGTGCGACTGACATGCCGGACAGGTTGCACCTTGGACTTCGTGTCCCTCAGCGGGCTCTCCTGGCCCTGACGATTTCCTGTGTCGACAGCCCATCCAGTTTCGGCTGGACGAGTATGTCACGTTCAGCCCATCGCTGCCATTGCCCATCGAAACTCAGGATGGCTTTGACGGATACATCGTCCGAAATCTTCTTGTCACTGAAGAAGAATCTGTTGTGGGTGTTTGTTTTGTCGTCGGTCGCGCACACGATTGTCACATTTTTTCCTGCTTTGCAAAGAAAATTCAGTTTTCTGACGGCAGCACGGCGGAGACGTACCATTACGAGCCAGTCCGTCTTAGCGGCGCGTCCGAGAGTGGTAGGGACCTCCGTCATGCGCTGGATGTCGTTATCACAGGCGAGGTGTGTGCCCCTTTTGTCTTGATGAGGTATCCCATCCTCACGCTCGCAGACACCCCTTCAATTTCAAGCAGCCTGGGGTTCATACAGCTTTATCGGACGGGTTCGATTATCTGATGGTTTGATAAGTTTGACAAGAAAGCCGGTATGCGAGTTTTTCTGCCAAGGGCGTCCGCCAAGAATCTCATTCCCCAATAGAAAGGCGCTGCTGATGAAGGGTGCGGAACATGGGTCTTCGAGGGGTATCTACACGGCAGGACCACATTCGCCGGTCGATGGGGCACGCTCAGCGCCCTCGGTCAAGAAGGCATCGGAGGTATTTTCAGCGTGTCCAAAACTGAGCCAACAGGATTATCGGGGACATTAATGAGCGATTAATGGACGGAGTTCTGATATCACCTGGTTTCGTTGGATGCAACGTGCCCGCTTTCGAACGCGGCCCGCTATCTTTAACTGCGGAAATTGTCTGGAAGCACTTGGCACGGGGCGATATGAATGTGCGCATCACTGTTCCGCAAATCGCATGTGGAGCAGCAAGGTGGATGGCACGGACCTTCGGCCAAGCTGTGTAGTGTGCGAGTTAACTTTGACATTTCATGCCTCGAATTAGAAGCCGTATTCAGATATCGTATGCACTCTGTATGCCCACGCAGGACTGCACATGTAGGCAGTACGAGACGATTACGAGATTCGATTTGACGATAGGAGTTTCATCTTGGGCGAGTTACGTTCAGGCGTGTGTTTGGCAGTATCCGTCGTATTCAAATATGCGAAAGCGCTGAGAAAGTGAGATTCGGTAGCGATTTCAGGATCTGAGAAAGTGAAAGTGAGATAAGGAAGGAGCGCTGTTTGGCTGGATCGGAGTGGTAACAAGGGACTGATGGTGGCTTTGTGTGGAGACAAGGTTGGAGGGGTCAAGATGCGCGGCAACTGCCATGGGATTGTGCGAAAGGAAACCCGGCTGGGAGCAAAAGGGGGCGTGTAACAAGTCGTAGAACGTTGATCTATTCTGGCGAGGGATTGCGCCACACGCGACACGCGGAATGAAGATGTCCAAGGCCGTCGCGTTATACGGGTACGTTGATGACGTGGACTGAAGATAATTTGGGAGGTGGACGGGGTTACGGATTCACCCGCAGCGGTCAAGAGAAAATGGCTGGTGACGGTATAAGATGAAATATGAAGCGGGAAGTCGGGAAACGATGCCCAAACCAGTAATCGGGCTGACTTGGACTTGCAGAGACGGACGGAGGAGAAATAACATCCCGAACATCAGAGCTGTCTCCCTATGCAAGGGCGTGTCGCGGCGTCGGACGTGTCGATGGACAGAACGAATGTACAGCACGGGGGGAGGAGGAGCAGTCGTTGGCGCAGTGTGGTCGTGTTTGTCGACCTTGTTATTTCTCACGGACACTGACGACGGCCTCTCTTGTTTTTTTGCGCCAGCTCGTCGTCGACACACACACACAACACGTCCGTTCGTTGAACTTTACCCCCCCTCTCTAATGTCTGTCCGGTCTTTTACCGTCCTTTCTGCGCTCTTTGCCACCGTGCTGGCGCAGACCACGGTATGTGCGATCTCGTAGATCGTGGCGACCTTGACGCTCACCCACCCGACCAGTCGAACCCTTACATACCGTCTGGAATAAGTCTCAACTGCAACACTTATCTTTTGTCCCTCGACAACAACACAGATTTCATTTCCTGCACGAACCCATTTACCACAGCCCTCCAGAAGTTTTCCCCCAGCAGTGGCATCAACCCCACCGCTGCCGATGTTACCGCCGCCCTTGGCTCCCTCTGTCAGACCAGTGCATTCAATAACTGTCCCCAGAATATCATCACCTCCCAACTGAGCTCCTTCTACGCCGCGTGTTCGGCCGAATTGACCTCCAATCCGAACATACAGGTCAAGGCGACTTACGACAGTCTCTATGTGCTCCACCCTCTCAGTCAAGCCATATGTTCAATGGGCGACAACGGAAAATATTGTGCCGCCGGACTCTCCAACTCCTCTTCGTCGGGTTCCGTCGCGCTGGTGGATCAGCAAAAATCCCAGCAGCAGGAACTACTCGCAAACTACCTCTACACCTCACCCGGAGGGAGTTCACTCAAGCGACGCGATTCTTCCACACAACCCGCCCTCGCCCCCAACTTTACCACATATGAGATCACCAACCTCGTCTTCTTGTTCCTCGAGCCTTCCATGCCGGCCTCAACCCTCTGCACTTCCTGCACAAGGAACATCCTTGCACCCTACATCACCTTCGAGTCGAGTTGTCCGTATGCCCCTGGCTTGAGCAACAGTCTACTGCTTGCTGGTCAAGCTCCCCTTTACACCAACATCACTAGCAAATGTGGACAAGGATTCCTTGCTGGTGCCGTCCAGGCTGCTGGTGGCTTATCCAGTGGCTACCTCAGCGGCGCCGCTCCCCTTGCCGTCGGCCACGAGCTTTCTGCTGCAGTCGGCGCCATCCTTGGCGTTGCCGCTTTCGTAGCAGCATCTCTGTAGAAGGTCTTGGTCCGTGGGAGTATACCATAAATTACATTGGGCCTTTGTTGTTAAACGGGCTGGTACTTTTTTACTCTTGGCCATTCATGTTTTACAGTTTTCTGGACAGCGCCAAGTGCTTATTTATTGTATATACCAGGAGAGTTCTCATACCACACGCTACACGATTTTTTAAATAAAAATATGGCGTGCTTGGACATGTGACAGATGAGACAATAGATCCTGTGTTTTCTTTTTTTTTTGTTCTGACATGGAACTTTGCGCTCAACGTTCACCACACAATTACAATTAGGACTTACACGAGCGAAAAAAAAATTCCGACAGTTCATCGACAGCGACAATTGGCAAGATAACGGGGATCTCGGCGGGCGTAGATCCGGCGCGGGAGGCAATAAGCTTTCGTCAGGTTTCGGGTACTGTAGTGCGAGCGATAATTCACAACTGCAACTTGCTCGTACGCCATTTCAACGTTCCAGCCAAACAATGGGCTCGAGCAAGATTTGAATCTATGTAGCATGAGATCACGAAGAACATGCCGTTCTCCGCTTGGCTAATTGAATGCACAAACCGACAACAAATCCCACACACACGATCTCACCGACAACGCTGAAACGGCACTTGAAGGGACAGAAGAAATGAGTTGCCAAGTGGACGAACGTTCTATGAAGGGGTACTCACGACCATATGCTGCTGACAGCGGCC
The DNA here is from genome assembly GCA_038088955.1 of Neotropicomus parvogracilis. NCBI lineage: Eukaryota > Fungi > Basidiomycota > Agaricomycetes > Boletales > Boletaceae > Neotropicomus > Neotropicomus parvogracilis. The sequence continues at coordinate 65,392 of JBBPJX010000002.1, forward strand.
ATCAAATATCAGACCTGGACCTGGAGTATGAGGACAAGCAAGGCGACCTCGACCGCGAATACAATCACTGCCACGACGACCACGTCCAACCCTGCAGTGGTAAAGGGTCGTCCGAATTCCCGTGCCTGTTCTTGTCCTTTTGTTGGTATCGCTCGTTGATACAGGGTGGACATTTCTTCCGGGCTGCGGTCGGCAAAGTCATGGCGAGAGTGTCGTCCGCGCACATAAGCTACGGCAAGGAGGAGAATAGACAAGACCAAGAAGAGAATGCCGACTTGGGGGACGCAGACAGAGACGTCAACAGCACATTTGGCTGACGATCCGATCATAGAACGGCTCCTTACTTTTGTAAAACCTCACGTCGAACAGGCGAAGGACCGTGATTGAATAACCAAGATTTGCGAGCGCGCTGCGGCGATATGCTCCATCGAATGTTCGGTGCCGCGCGCGAAGCTCAGTGAGCTCGGAGATGTCTCCTGGCAGAAACGAGTTTGCGCGATGGCCCCTTTGGTCTATGTTAGCCTTTAGCGTTGTTTCTTGGGCGGAATATGCGACTGACCTGTATCTGTGCATGATCACGTCAGGAGGCAAAAACAGCGTGCGAAGTAAACAAATCGAACCGGTTCGTTCGTCCACTTTCATTTTCTCGGACGCGCTCGTCCACGTCTTGCTCCGATGCTGGGTACGACGGTATGTGCTGGTGGCCGACTGGCTCTGCGGGCTTCTGGTGCTAGGTAGCCTATTCACCTCTTGGCCGACGCGCATTCACTCTTTTTTTCTTCACAGAGCTCTCGCGAGGACCTCTTTTCAGCCGCAGGACCGGCTGGCTGCGTTCCAGGCATGTCATTTGTCCTCTCCAGCGTCAGGTCAGGGGAAATCTGACAACGAGGCAGTATTTTCAGGGTTCGTTAGGTAGCTTGCAGGGTATTTCGAATGCACGGAACTACTGGTGGTCGAAGCCAGCGGCCTCCGAGGTTGCAAGCACCCCGAGACCTTCTTCTCAACACATGCCAGCGCCAGCTGCGGTGGCCAAAACTACAACTCCCGACGAAACCGTCGCTTCAACGGGCACGCCGTCTGAAGCAACCGTTGTTCCTACGTCGGAGTCTGTCTCTACGGACCTGTCATCTTCACTGTCAGACATATCTGAGACCGTGTCCAACATTGTTCCACCGCTGCAATATGGAGACTTTGCTGCTCTCGGGCTTACGAGTTGGTGGCCGTCGGGCATCATGAGCTGGTCCTTTGAGTTGTTGCAAGTGAGCACCGGCATGCCATGGTTCTACACCATCATCGCGGGCACACTGTTCTGGCGCGCAGCCCTCATCCCCACCGCGCTGACGAGCATGCGGAACTCGGCGCTACTCCGTCCGTATTCCGAGCAGATCAAAACGCTTGACGAGCAAGCTCAGCGGACCAAAGACCGCGCAGCACAGATGGAATTCATGTTAAAAAAGCAGAAGCTGGTCGAAAAGGCAGGGGTGTCCCTCCGATCCATGTTTCTTCCTCCCATCGTCCAGATAGTGGGCAACTTGGGCCTGTTCTTCGCCATCAAGAAGATGGTGCAGTTGCCGGTCGTGCAGCTGACGCAAAGTGGCGTTTGGCTCCTGCCGGACCTGACGCTCACGGGTAACTATGTCATGCCCGCGCTCGTGCTTCTCGCTATGAACGTCCAATTCTCGGTGAGGGTACCTTTTTCGCTGGGTTGGCGGTGTCTGACGTTGGAATCGTAGATCATGAAGAAAGAGTTAGACCCTACAAAACCTGTCATGGCTCACGTCATGAACGTCATGCGAGTGGCTTCCTTTGCAACGTTGCCCATGATGTCCGCGATGCCCACTGTGAGCGTGTCGTTTCCGATTTGAAACGGTGTACCTGACTCGGTGTAGGGGCTGTGGTTGAGCATGCTCACCGGCATGACGTTGTCGATCACCCAGTCTTCTTTGTTACGAGTGCCCCGAATCCGCCATGCGCTCGCACTCCCTCCTGCGGCACCGATGCCCCCGGTGACGATGAAGGATACAGCCAATGAGGTCTTGGAGTGGTTTCAGCGAAGGAAGCTGGAGGCAGCAGCCAACCAGGTAGCGGACCAGAGAAAGCCCAACTGGACAACGTTGCCAAAGGCATCGCGGCGCGCACGGTGACTGGCACCAAGTAATAGAGTAGGGTACCTTTGCCCGTCGGTGCCAAGTAATAGTAATACAGCAGTTTACATAAGCTGCGCCCAACATACGTCTGCTTGATCGACGTTGCACTGGTCACCGCCCGCGCTTGAACTGATGTACTAGACTTGCACTAACATTTTTTCCTGGAAGCCATGTCGTTTTCGATCACTGTCAAGGCGCTCGACGCAGTCTCGCCCGCTGCACCCGTCGCGGAGGAGGAGGAATTTTACTCGTCGTGGTCGCTCTTTCTCGTCTGCCTGCTGCTCATCCTCTCCCTATGGACCTCGTACTATCTACAAATAAAACGCATACGGGCCATCCACGAAACCCTGGTCGCCATATTTGCGGGCATGTTCGTGGGACTCGTCGTTCGTCTGGCTCCCGGCACGATGATAAGAGAAATGCTCGTGAGTCCGCGTCCTCTGAATTCTTTTCGACTTCTACGATTTCCAACGTCGATTCCCGCCGAGAAGCCTCGGACGCATTCGAGTCTTTTGATGGACGTTTCTATCCATTTGGGAGCGCTGACCGTCCTGTTTGCAGACATTCAAGCATACCCTCTTTTTCAACCTCCTCCTGCCGCCAATCATATTGAACTCGGGCTATGAGCTGAAACAGGTGCGTGTATGCTGCTCATACCGGCTTTTTCGAGGCGCACATGGGTTCGTCGATTTGTGCAGGAAAACTTTTTCCGCAACTTTGGTTCCATCCTCACTTTTGCATTTCTGGGAACGGCGATATCCGCCACAGGAATTGGGTGCGTGGGCACGAACGCCACGAGTCGTTTTTCGCGTCGCTTACCAGCTCTAGTACAGCGTTCTCGTGTACCTTTACTCGTACTTGGGGCTAGAATCGCTGGACGTCACCTTGTTGGAATGTCTGATATTCGGTTCGACGCTGTCTGCTACGGATCCCGTGACCATCCTTGCCATCTTTCAACAGCACAAGGTCGATCCCAAACTGTACACGATCATCTTTGGCGAAAGTCTGCTCAATGACGCCGTCAGTATCGTCATGTACGAGTGAGTGCCGTCGTTCGTTGTCGTACGCGTTGGTCCCTGAATATCCCACAGAACGCTGACGCAATTCCACGGAACGGAGATCTTCGTATCATCCATCTTCCATGGAATCGGTATCTTCCTTCTCTCATTCAGCGTTTCGATGGCACTGGGCGTCAGTTTCGGCCTCGCGATGTCCCTAGTGTTGAAACACTCCTCCCTTAGCTTCTATCCCTCCATCGAGTCCTGCCTCGTTGCACTCTGCGCCTACACCTGCTACTTCTTTTCGAACGGCCTCTCCATGTCTGGCATCGTCTCTCTCCTCTTTTGTGGCATCACCTTGAAGCATTACGCATATCACACCATGTCCCGCAGGACGCAACGCACGACCAAGTACATCTTCTCGACGCTCGCACAGCTCTCGGAAAACTTTATTTTTATTTACCTCGGACTCTCGCTTTTCACAAGTCCGCCCTCGTCCGAACGGGTCACCAATTACGTGAAACCTCTCTTCATTGCCGTCACCACGGTCGTCGTCGTCTTTACCCGTTATGCCGCCGTTTTTCCGCTCTCCGAGGCGATCAACTTTTTCACCAGGCACGCACGCGGACAACGCAACGAAGAACTCCCGCACTCGTATCAAATGATGCTCTTCTGGGCCGGACTGCGCGGTGCCGTCGGCGTTGCCCTCGCAGCCGGATTCAAGGGTGACAATGCACAGACGCTGCGTATCACCGTGCTCGTCGTCGTCGTCCTCACCGTCATCGTGTTCGGGGGGACGACCTCTCGGATGCTCGAAATTCTCGGCATCCGGACTGGGGTCGAAGACGAGGCCGCGAGCAGCAGCGACGAAGACGGGCCAAGCGGGCGCGTGTCGTGGCCGGGGGCTCGCCGCACGTTTAGCGGTGGCAGCGGCGGGGGTATGTGGAACAGACACGCCGAGGACGCCATGCCCTACTTTTCGGCGTCACAGCAGGGCTACGGGCGCGCTGCTGCCGCTGCGCGCATCGGGGTGCACTATTCGCCGCGTAGCTACAACCACCATGTGCAGGCGCAACCGTCCCCCGCCGCCACCAACGTGTTCTCTATGGCGTCCTCTGACTCGTTCGACTCGGACGCCGAGGTTCTCCCGATGGCGACGACGTCTGGAGACCCCGAGAGCCGTGCGGAAGGTGGTCGCAATGATCATGGGCATGGACATGGACAGGAGCAAGGCGGGGCGGCGGTGGGAGAGGACGGCAAGTGGTTCCAGGCGCTGGACGAACGGTA